>SNQJ01S0073022.1:1862-13279 GCA_010110895.2 Picea sitchensis | reverse complement strand
GAGGGTTAGAGATTAAACACAAATCAAATAAAACATATAAAACTCGTGTATTTGGGACGGGAAAAGTATCTTTTCATTAATCTCAATATGAATCAACTTACAATGATTATAGAGACTGGCCACCGTTCCTCGATCCTGATCCTGGGCTCCTCCTCTTCTTTGTCCTCCAACTGCTTTGCTTGAATTCTCCTAAATCTTGAGGAAAGGCTAAAGGGTTGGGACAAAACGGATTCAACAATTGGGCAGCGTTTNCCCTTACCCCTTCTTCTATAGGCTAGAAGGAGCTAGGGTTTTAGACGAACTCTCGGCCATGCATGGCTGGGAGTTCCAGTTAACTGACCCAAATCTTTTCGTCCCGGCGGAAACTTTCCTGATTTTTTTCTTTGTTAGGTAAATGCTGGCTGTAGTGGGCCAGCCCACATTCCAATGCATGCAGTATAAGGTCTGCCAGCGTTCCAAAACACCCAACAGTGGGTTGGGGCACGGGTTACCTGGTTTGAGAGGTTTTCAAAGAGTTTGTTCAGCATGGCTTTGGCAATGAAGGGAAATGAGTTGGCCTGATGCCAGGTAAGCATGGATGGTGCAATTTAGGGTTATAACATACCTCTATCAACGATGAAGTGCAACGAGCTTCCTTTTACCCACATCTTTGAATGGAAGAGGCACTTGCCTTCTTCTAGATCGTCTTGTTCACCGAGATGGAGCTTGGTTGTAGCAACGGTGGCACTGGGTTTCACGTCAATGATCCATCTTCCCCTTTCTAGTTATGACTTAGAGTTATAACCCACATCTAATTCAAAGGATTTCACTTCGGCCAACAATGACTGTTTTGAGCGGCAATCAACAATGTTATGCCAAGGGATCTTATGGAAGTGGCACCACTTCTCGGTATCTTTATTTATCTTTCCGATGTCCTTCTTTGCTTGCGGCTTGGACTAGTTGTCCTGATACTTTCCATATTTGATCTATGGGTTGGGGCCGCCCCTTCTTGGATTTTTCTTTTAGGGGTTCCCAGGCCCAAATTACCATGTATTTTATTTGAGCTTCTGCTCAATTTTCATGGCATATCGGTAGGCCATGCCCAAGGATGAGATGTCCATAAATTCCATTTCGGTCTGAATATATATACGAAAAGAACCATAATGCTTGTGCACCATATGTCACTCTAAATCTTTGTTACCCAACTTGGTGCACAAGGTATGGAAGATATTTGTGAACTTTGGCACTACTTGGTCTCTTTCTTGCCGCAGTGTGGTCCATTTGGTATACAAGTCGTCATAACTTCCGACAGGGTAGTATTGTTCCTTAATAACATTCTTTAAGGATTTCTAGGTGGTCGCGAATATAAATAATGAGGGTTAATCTATTTCATTTTTCTCACATAAATTTTCCCACCAATATTTGACATGGGGAACGACTTTGAGGGGTGGAAAAGTAATATTTTCTCTATTCGTAAAGTTATGGACAAAAAAATGACCTTCTAGTAGATTCAACCACTTTTCTACAACATCTGCATCTATCCGACCTTCAAATATAGGAATATGGAAGTTGATTTGTACCTTGAATGGGGTGACGCCTCTGTTCAAGGAAGATGCATCGCTTGTTGGTAGTCGCTGAAGGATTTGCATGAAACTATCCATCATCTCGTTCCTCTGTTGCATGAGGGATTCCTCAAGAAACTTTTTGAAAGGATCTCCTATCCCATCATCTTTATTTTCTCCTTCCATGAGAGGTTTCTTGGGTGTGCGAGAGATTTCTTCCTCAAGAGAAATAAGCTAGAGACCCAATTATTTGTACCCTGACCTCATTGGGGACATGCATTAAGACAACAAGGAGAAGACCACTATGATACCACTGATCCAAATTTTATGAGAATAACAAAATGAATTCATATTATTAAGGAAATAAGGAAATAAGCCGAAACTGTAAAATGCAACGGAAAACAAGCTTACTCGAATGGTGGTGTCTTATCTCTTAGAAGAGATGTGAAAAATGTGCTCATTCACAAGAAGATTATTACAATGAGGTTATGAACTCCTTTTTACAACAAATAGGAATGTCAAAAACCCTATAAATCCAAAAACCTAACCCTAGGAGATGAAGCGCCAAAAGTCATGTGGGTCCTGTTTGGTTAAGTTAGTATATCAACTTCCTGGGGTCGTAACTTTTGCATACGATCTCCGTTTTAGGCGCACAATAGCCCGTTGGAAAGGTATCATCGAGGAGATTCATTTTGGGGGTTCACCCATAGCCTTTTTTTTTTTACCATTTAGAATATCAATCCAAAAAAAAATTCAATTGGGATCTCAAAATGGCCCCAGAAGTTAAAAACTGCTAAAAATAGTAAATTGCCAAAATTGCCAGAAAACTATTTTGAGTGAGTTGGAAAAGGTGGGTGGCGAACGATATCTATATGGATAAATTTTTTATACGCATGGTCATGATCCATATCATTTTCCAATGATGCATAAGTGTAAAAGAATACCAAAAAGTTCGTATTGCAATTTTTGCAAATCAATGGGTCATGATGATAAGGACTGTAGAACACTGGAACTGATGAGAGAAATAACTTCAGACACTTACATGGTTCAAGAAGAGATTATTATAGGGAAATATGCACCTCATTTCAACTAGGTGCCACCACCATTCAACCCTGCGCAACTGTAGTACAACAATGTGCAACCAGAGTATAATCCTGTGCAATATAACTAGGTACCCCAATATAATGCATCATGAGGAGATTGAGGTGGATACAGAGGTGGAGGACATGGTAGAGGAGGATTTGGATGAGGCAGAGGGCCAGTAGTATGCTATAACTACCAAAAACCAGGACATTATGCAAGGGATTGTCCACTTCCACCTGCGGCATGTATGTATTGTCGTGCAACAAACCATGACATAGAAGACTGCCCAACACTCTTGAGAAAATTTTTGGAAAAAAGAAACTAGAACAACCATAATGTACAATGGATTTATGTAGAGGCCATGGATGATGGGAAAAAATTAATATAGTCACTCGAGGAGGCACCAAGACAACAACTGATGTAACAAAACAAGATCTAGCTCAACACTAATGGGTAAAGAAGAATACTGAGCCACATATGTAGTTTGACTCACATAAAGAAAAGGAAACATTTAAGGCATCCACACATGAGATTATCAAGGAGAAAATTGCATCTACATCATTTGTGCAACAAAATCAAGACCCACCAATGTACGAGATGCCATCTTCAATGGATCACACCATTAAATGATAACCTTTAGAATAAGCAAGTACCATCAAGAATTTTCTGCAATCTTGTGTTAAGTTATTAAATGAGCCATCATATGTTAAGGTCTTAGAGAATATTCTATAAATATGTAACACAGAGGCATAAGTGAAGTTAAAGAAGAAATCAATCAATCATCTCCATACAAGAAGAAGGATAAGTAGAGAGTTCAAGCTAAATGCCAACGTTGAGGACTTCAACATGGGAGATATCATACTCTATTTAGGCTATGAAGTAAATGTCTTGCCTAATAAGACATGGAAGTGTATGAGAGAACTCACATTATCACCTATCCAGTTGAAACTAGCAAATCAACACAGGGTGTTACCAATTGGAAGGCTTAAAGGGGGGACAATAGATTTGGATGGAGTGCACACTGTGGTATATTTTGAAGTAATAGAGATAGTATATGGCACAACACCTTACCCAACATTACTTGGATTGGATTGGGAATTTGATAACCAGGCTGTGATCAACCCGAAGACAAGGAAAATTAATTTTGAATAAGGAGAATATAGAGTTATTGCACCATTAGATACTTTAGAAGGAGAAAGGTTTGTAGAGGCAACCTGTTTGGATTTGGAAGAAATAAATCAGTTATACAGAACCACTGCACGAGAAGAATATTATGTCAAACCAAATGCAGAATGGGGAATCAACTAGAGAAGCATTACATCATGTTTTTTGGACTCATACACAGGTTTGGAGAATTGGCAACAGAGACTACATGAAGTCTCTATAGGGAGGTGCAAAATAATAGACTACACAATAAGATGGGTTGGTACAAAGATAAGGGAACCTCCCAAATTTCATGGGGTAAACGACGTATAGGAATTCTTGACAAAATATGAGAAGGAAGTTTTGGAAAATCAAAGGCTCTTAGCCCTGGATATTGCACTTAAGGCAACACCTTCTAGATGGTGGCATGTGCACAAAGAAACAATCCATGAATGGTATCAATGTAAATGACTATTGAGCATTAGATTTGACGTAGAGTAGGGAAGCAATGCAATGAAAAGGTATGATTGGAAAGGAACATCAATTGAACACCTAGAGAAATGTAGAACACAATGGAGGATGAAACCACCATAGGAATGGCCTCATCACTTCATTCATATATTGGAAGGGATCTTAGGGAACTGGTACATAGACTAGGAGATGCTCAGGGGAACTACAAAATGGACAATATTACAACAAAATTTTGTAGTAACCATCTCATTCGTGCATGAGAACCCCAACATTGATTCAAATTTGAAGATGATAAGGGGAGTGATATCTTTTGATGAACCAAAGGTAAAAATTATAACAAAATATCATTAAAAAAACATACAGACAGTCAAAGAGTTACTCTCATGCTATCATGCCGAAGAGGAAGCACTAGATGAGGATGAAACACTCTGTTGGTTGTGGAGCCTGATTATCTTCCTGATTCAGAGGTTTGTTTTAGCCATTCTTGGACCCTATTCCCTAACAAGGGGTGTGGTGGAGATTCCCCCCCACAAATGTCGCCAGGGGGGGTGGAGAAAAGTTTTAAATATCCCCTTGGCAAGGGATTCAGGGGAAGAGCCCTTGAAGTGAAATATTGGGAAAATTTGCCTTGTAAAATATTGTAATTTTGTAGTCAATTTGGACCCTTCATTATAAGGTGACAGATCCCATGGTAGAAATTACGTTTTAGGATTGTTTTCCCTATAAGGAAACCCTCTCTTATGAGGGAATAGTATTGTGATTGTGTATACATTTGATTATTGTATTCTAAGAGAGGAGACTATGAGAGAAGGAAGATGAAGTTACAACATGTGTGTTGTAGGTTGTATCCCTTCATTTTGTTGGATAATAAAAAGAAAGGACTGGGAAATTTCTCTAGTGGATGTAGCCCACACAAGATGAAACACATATTTCTGTGTCTCTATTGTATTGTGTATATTCTATGTTTTATTTCCATATTTGTTTTATTTTATTGCTCCATGATCTTTTTTTTCTAACAACTGGTATCAAAGCGAAAGGTAACTTGCAGGAAAATAGGGTTTCTAGTTCGAGTGGGAGCAATGAGGGAAGATGGAAAGTTTAGGTTCAAAAAATTTAATGGAAAAAACTACCAGTTATGGAATATGAAGATAGAAGATTATTTATATCTTAAGGATCTATTCCTACCAATGGGAGGAATAGAAAAGAAGCCGACAACCATGAATGACGAAGAATGGGAGGTTCTCGACATAAAGGCACTGGGAATGATACGACTGAGCCTGGTAGTGTCGATGGATTTCAATATTTCAAAAGAAAATACAATGAAGGAATTGATGAATTCATTGGCTAAACTATATGAAAAACCCTCTACGTCCAATAGGGTATTTCTAATGAAGCGATTATTTAATACAAATATGTCAGAAGGTGGGTATGTTGTAGATCATTTAAATGAATTTAATATGGTTACTAATCAACTAATTTCTATAAAACTTGAATTTGATGATGAGGTCAGGGATCTTCTAACATTGTGATTATTTCCAGAAAGATGGAATGATTGGGTCATGGCTGTAAGTAAGTTTGTCTATGTTTCAAACACTCTAAAATTTGATGATGTTGTTGGTGTTACCCTTAGCGAGGAAATGCAACAGAAAATCATAGGTGAGACATCATGTAATGCGTTAAACATGGAGAACATGGGGAGACAAAAGGATAGAGAAAAGGGCCTGGGAACCACGAGAATTCTAGGAAGGTTAGATCACAATATAGACTAGGAAAAATAGAGTGATGGAATTGTGGAAAGAAAGGACATATGAAGAAAGACCCCAGAGCTCCAAAGAAAACAAGAGATGGACAACATGAGAAAAATCAGGAAGAAAATGTAACAGGTGATGTGTTACAAGATGCTTTGATTCTTTCTGTAGATAATATTTTTGATTCTTGGGAGTAGATACATGGGCTTCATTTCATGCCACACCCCATAGGAAACATTTTCTAGATTATGTTCAAGGTGATTTTGTAAAGGTTCATTTGGGTGATGATGCACCATGCACAATTGTTGGAATGGGTAATGTAGAAATAAAAAAAATAATCTGAACCAATGGTTATTGAAAGAGGTAAGACATGTACCATATCTAAGGAAAAATCTAATTTCAATAGGAAAGTTGGCATGTGAAGGCCGTATATCTATATTTACATATAAGGTGTGGAAGGTCACCAAAGTATCACCGGTGATAGCAAAAGGATAGTAGGTAGGTACATTGTATTTATGTACTGGTAATACTGAATCTTCTATCTCTTTAGCTTCTACAGGAGTGGATACAAAACTATGGCATCATATTCTTGGACACATGAGTGAGAAGGGGATGCAAATACTTCACAAAATAAATTTGTTTCCAAATCTTAAACAAATTGATTTGGATTTCTCTGAGCATTGTGTTTATGGAAAACAAAAAAGAGTCATATTCTTAGATTCAGAAAAGAAAAGAAGAGTGGAATGTTATATCTTGTGCATATAGATGTATTGGGACCATATCATGTATCATATCTTAGTGTCTCTCATTATTATGTTACTTTTATTGATGATGCAAGTAGAAAAAATTGGGTTTATTGCATTCGACAAAAACTTGATGTTTTTGATACTTTTAAGAAATGGAAAGATTTGGTTGAGAATGAGACAGGAAAAAGGTTGAAGTGTCTCATATTAGAAAATGGAGGTGAATATTGCAGCAACGAGTTTGATGATTATTGTTCATACCATGGGATTCATAGAGAGAAAACAGTTCCAGGAACACCAGAAGAAAATGGGGTGTCAGAAAGGATGAACAGGACAATCATGGAGCATGCAAGGAGTATCATATTACATGCTGGGTTTCCCTTATAGTTTTGGGTAGATGTTGTAGATAATGCTATTTACTTAATAAACAAAGGACCTTCAATCTCTTTGGATGGTGGAATATCATCATACTTAGAAACAATATCAATTAATTCTTTCTTATGAGAAGGATCACATCCTTGAAAAGTGTCAGATGTTCCAACATCTTTTTCCCTTAGGAACATGAGTTCATATCTCTTATTAGTGTTTATGAGTCTCTTCATTTGGCCAAAAATAACAAGTGTTGTGTTTACCATCATGCTGTGGGCTCTAACAATATATTCCACTCCCCTCTTAGTAAGGCGATATTTGTTCTCATGACAAAATAAGACTTATTTTCTATCATAAGGATAAGGACTCCCCAACACTATGCCACATATATCAAGTGATACAACATCCAAATCAAATTTGAAGTAATAACAAATCTGATCCTACATTTCTTGGTGACATTAAGTTTTTCTTTATCACATACCCAACCAAGAGGATAAGTCTTTGGATGTGGTTTAGTTTCAAGATCCATCTTTTTGACAAGTTCTTCAGATTTCAAGTTTACTTGGGAACCCAAATCAAACATTATATCTATCTTAGTGTGTTTAGATACAACTCTTTTATGAAATAATTCATTCCTCTTTCTTTCATCATCATGAGATTCATTATTGGAATTTGAACTAGCATGAAGGGAATCTTTACCTTGTACTCCAACTGTTGTGATCTTTCCTTCGTCTCCTGAATTAGAACCAAGATCTTGTTGTACTGTAGCAACAATATTTTTCTTCCCCTTTCCACTGAACTTTTTTGGTCTCTTCTCTAGATGTAGTTTCTAACAATGTTCATCATCGTGACCAATTTTCTTGCAATGAGTGCAAGATGGTTTTCCTTCTCTTTTTACAGTGGTGGTCTTTTTTTCCTTCATTTTAAAATTCTTAAACTTTTTATGTGGGAGATTGGAAGGTTTCTTTGTGGGATCTTCTTGAACATGCTTTCCCCTGTTCTCAAGGTGAGTGGCTTGTACACAAACTTCGTCAAGACTAGTGGGGTTAAACAATACAAAAGTATGATGAATATAACTATGAAGTGCGCCAATATACTTCATTAAAGGTTCATAAGAATCGAAAGAATTGTTTAATGCAAGAGTTTTCTTCCTAAATTATTCTGTGAAACTTTGTACAGTTTGAACTTTATTTTTTCTTAAGGTTTTCCATTCCATCATAAATTTATGTAAATAACCCAATGGATAAAATTTATTCCTTATTGTTGATTTAAATTTTGACCATGAGGAAAGAAGATTACCATACTTACTTGTCCTAAAGTTTTCTCTCCCACCATACGAGAGCAGTGCCTTCTAACCAAAGAGAATCCAATTGCACTTTAAATTCCTCTTCATAAATCTGTTGGACATGATAATATACTTCAACCTGTCATATCCAATTATCTAGATTTTGAGGATTAACATCTCCATTAAACATAGGTAAAACAAAATTTACATCAAGCTTTAATAATGGTTACTTAAAATAAATTTTATGGCTCGAATTATGAGAATGATGAGAATGCTCAGAGGAAGAAGAGATAGAACTTGATGGCAAAGATGGAGGCTCAGGAGGGTCTCTTCTAGCCCTTCGATTCACTAAAACATTATCATATCCTTGTTGTCACATACCCACTACGCAAATGAATCTTTTTTGTTGATTTCTCAACAATGAGAATCCCCGAAGCTTAAAACAGTGAAACGCCAAACCCGACGAGGCTAGCGAGGGGCAAGTTTCCCTCTTGGGGTCTGGTCTACGTGAACCTATGTGGTGTCCACATGCTTAAGCCAACCAAGAGCTTATCGGATTTTCATGATTGGGGAAATCGTGATACACATCTTCTACCTTTCCCCATTCAAATCCTCGAAACTTTTAGGGTCTCCAAGGTTTCCCTCCAAAGGGAGATCGACGACCGTAAGCTTCTCCTGATCCAATGGTATGAATCCTTTCGGGGTTTTGGTACTCAGGATTTTGAGATGCAATGACTCCAAGACTCTTCGTCATTCAAATCTCCAAATTCCAATATGGAAAGTCATGCATTTTCACTCCCAAGAACATCTGCTCACAGGGTCATTCAATTAGTTCATGGGCCGAAGCAGCTCATTGGATTCCCTGTCAAAACCCAATCCACAGGTCCTTCCTTCCCTATCATAGCCTTTGCATACGACCGCTACTCTTTTCACAATGGGAAATGCATATACTTTTGGGTTTCGGGGTTTCGTAATCCCCGATGTCAAGAGTTCCCTGTTCTCTTGAATCCCCGATCTCCGATGAGCCAATTCATCGATATGGTCCCTTACGTGTTATCCCTCCTGGCTAAACTCCTGACCCACATGACCACTATCTCACAAGACCGCAACCTTATCTCCTATCGGGTTTTCGGACTTTGCAATGCCGATATGTACTCATCCTTAGGATTCGCGATCCGTCGAATCCCGGTATGCCGATATGATGAAAGCTGGCCCTACAATGGACGCTTTTCACTTGGTCAGGATTTCGGACTTTGCAATGCAGAGATGTACTCGTCCTCAGGATTCGTGATCCGTCGAATCCCGGTATGCCGATATGATGACAACTATCCCTCAAATGGACGCTTTTCACTTGGTCGGGATTTCAGACTTCACAATTCCGAAGTATATGGACTTCTTGTCCATGGGATTCCCGATTTCCCGATGGATAACTTTCCTTTCAGGACTTTCCCCGAATGCTCTGATTGTCGCCACGTGTCCTCTTAAGATGGATGGTCCTGGTCGCTTCTCGCAATTTCGGAGTTTCCATTGTTGAAATACTCCGGCATCTTTTCCCTTCGATCTCCAAAATGCCGACGGGCTCCCGATCTTGACCACATGTCCTCCTGTGATGGACGACTCAGATTGATTCCAGAATTTTCACTATGAAAATTCCCGATCTCATGTCATCGTGACTCCCGATTTCACGAATGTTGATATCTCGATGGCCATGCCTCTCGTCGGGACTTTCAGCCTCCTGTTCATGAGGGCTTAACCCTCATGCATCTCTTAACAGATCTAACAACTATCGATTTGTTTCTAGCTAAGATCTAACGGCTCAGATCTGTCCCACATCGCGCACTCTTACACTACTTCGTGGATGTGGAAAAATCAATGGTCCAGATATTCTCATGGACCTTGGGGGTCTACGATCCTGATTTCCTTGCTATTCACGAAGATAGAGGAAAAGGGGCAAGGTATGTAACACCCTTGTTTTCTTTCGTCAATCTAATGGTTGTGAATGACCATGGATCTTCCGACGGGATCTCGTCTGTCGATCGATACTTATCCCTACGCTACTACTTCGGAATTTTAAGAGGGTCATTCCTCCTCATACAGGATTGTTAAGACTTGCACATTCAAGTCCTTTTTCTGGGTTCTTGGTAAACCTTTCCAAAGAGGGAATCTCTGTGAAGAGATCTATTCCGGGGCATTCCTGGAGACAGATAAGGGGAAATAACTTCCTGAGAACAGGATGGAAGTCTGACTTGGTTCAACTTAAGCATAATTAAATTCATTTATCAACATAATCCATGTGTGGTTTTTCTATTATAAGCATATACAACTACTAATACTGGTCAAAATACCACACAGACATTCTTATAATGGAAACATTCACAGTTTCACAGCTTATGAGCATAATTATCAGAATACATATATTTCAAGGAGCCAGAGGCAAAACACTTATCAGAAATAACACCAGAAGTGAGTGCAACTACTGAGAGGGGTGCTCGTTTCCACCCAACCGTAGGCTTAGCGACTCCCAACGGATTTACCACTAACCACCCCCGAGCTGAGACCACGATGCTATGAGACTGCATCTTCGTTTTCCAGTGACCAGGAGTGAAGGTTGAAATCCTTNCCACCCCCGAGATGAGACCATGATGCTGTGAGACTACGTCTCCATTTTCCAGTGACCAGGAGTGAAGGTTGCAATCCTTCCTCTCTGCTATCACTCACTCTGTGTAATGTCAGAGTTCTCCCCTCACGTGTGCCCCCCAATCACTTCTACCTTACGCCTTATCCTCTTGTGAGGTTGCGTGTGGTGCGATTACCCTCGCGCTGGTCAGGCCTGACGACTCTACAGATGGGCGGTTCACCTCCCCATCCCTCACTAAGCCATCCACCTACCAGCCTGTGGGATATTTAATTCAGGGCCAGCGAGCCGCTTTTGGTTCTCCGGGCCAGTGGAGTCCAAATGCGGTGTTAATTCTCGGTGGAAGTTAACGCCACCTTTCCAGGTGCCTTCCATCGCCATCGTGGTCTCTTTTTCTGC
>SNQJ01S0073021.1:22590-60389 GCA_010110895.2 Picea sitchensis | reverse complement strand
ATTATACTAACACACTTCTATCTAATGGGTGAATCTTGTGGTGAAGGTGGGCCCTCCCTTCTCACAAGATTCCCCTGAACGAAAAGCTAGAGAAGGATACTGAAAGCAGTCTTATATTCATCTGTCGAAATATCACATTACAAGTTGAAAGAATATAATATGTCCGCTTCTCTGGAGTTGCTTTAATGTATCAAAACTTGGATATCTCGAATGGTGATCTCCCCTGAATTTAAAGAGGAAATCCCTTCGATACAATCATTACAAAGCATATCTGAATCCTATCCTAAATCGGATATTCTTTCTAAATCAACATAGGATGTCATATTCTCACGCAACCGAATGCTAATACAGGAACTGAACGGAGTATTGTTGTTACGGCTGGTGTAACAGCTCCTTCTCATCGTTGTTGATGTTGTTTCAGCATCGCAATTCACGGGATGTTTCAGGCACGTGAATTGAACTCTTGACTGTGTCGGCTTTGACTGCTAACTGTAACGGCTTGTGTTTCAGCATCGTTGGTTCTGGCGGTCTCCTTCTGTGTTTCAGCATTTGAAATTCTGAACTGTGTGACAGCTCCGTGTTTCAGCATCTGTGTCCTCGATCTGTGTAGCAGCTCTGTGTTTCAGCATCTGCATCCTTGAACTGTGTAACAACTCCGTGTTTCGGCATATGCGACCTTGGACTGTGTAGCAGCTCCGTGTTTCGGTATATGCGACCTCGGGCTGTGTAGGAGCTCCGTGTTTCAGCATTAGTTCAGCAACAGCGATCTTGGACAGTTCTGTGTTTCAGCACAGGCTTCAAATGCCGATCTGCAGTTATGGACACTTATGTACTTCTAATCAATGGTTAAGTACAAAAGTAATGTAAAATATTATGCAAAACAGATTAAACATATAGTAATGAGAAAGGACGTTGTATACCTTGGAATGATCAGATGAAATGATAATATAAGTCTAAATACAGGTGATCAAGGGTATAATGATGGAAAAAAGTATGGGCAAAAAGGGTACATTGTGTGGTCCTAACAGTAACGTGATATATAACTCTACTATGTATAAAAGAGATAACTCAAGAAGGATACCAAGAAACAAAACACCCAGCCCAATGTGCAAGGACAATAAACAATGAAAAGATTAAGCAAAAAACTTCACCCAAAAATTCAACCAAACGAGGGTTTCATGTCATCCCACAAGCACTGAACATGCACTAGAGACACCCAAGAAGGCTCAACAAACATCAAATCCCACCCATCAAACACCAGACTAGGAAAAAAGGAAAGCCAAACTAATGTACACGACTGTTTGGGAAAACAAAGCGTATATACATATCTTGCAGTGAGACAACCCGTGTGTATACACGACTGTCAAGGAAAAATGAGCATATATGATTTAAATCAAGGCTAGGCAAGAGAGAAAAGGTTGAAAACTGAGACCCAGAGTGAACAGGAGCTGTCAAGTAATGACACGACAAGAACCACAGTAGAAACGAGAGAAATCTAAGGAGAAGAGTACTTCAAACCCTAAGAAATAAGATTCATCCCCAGTATGGTCACCAATTCTGTTACGAGGAAAATATCTCTATGGCTAGGGTAAACCACAACAGATGGATATGACTGCAGAAATATTCCAAAAACATGCTATATAAACTAATTTTCAAATGAGATAAGATAGGGACCCACCTCATCCATATGTTTGATGATGTCCATCGTTGAGAACTTTGACCGAAATCTTTATACCTACAACAAGTTCTCAACAAACAAGCATAGCAAGCATATAGTGATAATATAAAAGGTTAGCACATTAGATAAAATAATCCATTAATATACAAAACAAACATGTCCATGGATAATAACTCATATATTTTCAAGATATCAATTGGACGGGAAGAGAATATTTCTAATAATAAATGATCAACAGAAGTGAAAATATTACAGACTTCCGTGTCAACACGGTTCAAAACCGAGAAACCAAGTTCCTTCAAGCTGGGCCTCCACCACTTCAATCCTCCACCAAAGGAAAGCTCATGGAAGGGAGACAATGAGGTTCTCCATCAATAAGGGAACATCTTTGGGGATGGGCACTATGTTCAGACTTAAAGGACAAAGGGATGTAGACTCAATATGAAGTAATAATTTCTCCAAAGTAACTTTGCTCTCAAAGTCGAATTCTTTCTCCTTTTCCATAGCTCAGAATTAGCCTCTTTATAACATTCAAAATGAAACTGAAGGGCTGAGTTAGAACATTTGCAGTATAAGGAAGTCCAAGGATCAGATATCTCCTATCATGACATGGAAACCCGACATTTAATTTTGTTTTTTTGGAAAAAATCCCGATGTATGCAGGTTGTAGTGGAGCAACCTACGTATACGCTTGTTGTATAAGGTGAAAGATGCATACAAGTGGAAAAATTTGTATTTTTGTCTCTGGATTTTATCAACAAGGAAGATAAGTTTGCATAGGGAAATGGAATAAGGCTCTCTCTTCAAGATTGCATAGAGTGAGGAAAGTCTTGCTCTAACACTAAGAAAGTGCATCCATGTAAGTGATGAGTATGAATTAGGGAGGAAGGAGGTTTCCTTGCAAAGATTTAAATATGTCACATATAATATTGATGGAGGACATGAAAGAAAAAAGATAGAATTGGTTACTTCCCAAGTACGAGTTTGTTACTTCATGAAGGATTTCATAAAAAATAAAAGACATTATATAAAACATTTCCATGTGGCTCGATGGAAAGATGAGCATTTTAAAATATGTAAACATACATTTCTTGTTGGTATTTTGTTATCAGTAGTTGATTTTGTTGAGAACGACACCCTTCAAATACAAAATGGGATTTAAATCTAATATTATCACTCATAACATGTCATCATAATGGTACATATCACTTACACGCATTGACCAGATATTAATGAAAAAAACAACATAATATTGAAAGAGTATCACTTATACATAAGAAACTATCGATGCCATGACTTAGCATACGTACAACATTATTTTCAATTGTTGTACAATCACCTTAAGGAGAAGAAAACACAGATGGATTAACATTGGATTTGGTGAGATGGTTGTGTAGGATAGTTCAAAAATCATTGTGTATTTCAATGGTTGTGTATGTTTCACATAAAACTAAAGGAACCACACATTGTTGGAAATATTTTGAATCTAGGCATGGAAAAAGGGAGCATGATGGACTAGGTGCATGCATAAAAATTGCATTATATAGGAAATAAATGAATTTCACTACTACTTCCCTCATTTGAGATGAAAAATCCATTCTTGAATGATGTTCTTTAGTAATGGGAGAGGGAAAAAGAACTCGTGAAGACCAATCACAAAAGAAATGACATGTACATAGATATTTTTGGGAGGTGTTCGATGTAGATTTGTCATAATGGTATGAATGAAAAACAATCCAGGGCTCTCATGAATTCCATGTAGATAGAACATCAGACAATGCAATAATTGAAATATGGACGAGAAAAATCTCTTTCTTATATGGTCCATGTAGTAGTAATGAATGGGATGGTTGTGAATCAATAGACTGGGTTAATAGATGGGATCATTTATCACTCCCCATTGGTCAACGTATAACTATGGAATTATTCTAGTTGGAGGAGGACCAATCAATGATTTCAATAGATTATGATCATGTCTCAAATATCATACTGCCAGGTTCATTGAATCCTTCTATTAAATTTTGAATAACTAGAATTAATGTTTTATTCTTTGGTCATTAAGTGGACTAACATTTTGGCACTCCATTTTTTTGTAGGGAACATATACACAATGATTTCCCCAAGAGATAATGAATGGGGCATTTATTATTGGCTGAAATAATGCTTCAAGGGAAATAAGACCCTCATGTGATCAGTAACAGACTCTAAAAACATTGAATTTATGATTAGCTCGATGGTTATTAAAGGATAATATCTGACACAGGATGAAAGAACAATAAAGAAAGGTGGTTATGTATTTCAAAATTATAAACTAGGTAAAGTCATATACCACTTTACAAACTTGGTTATTGGTACAAACCTCCATCTACAAACAATTCCAAGAAAGAAATCATCAAATGTATGCTACTTCTTGCCTTAATCTGAGCATGCGCTACTTCTTGCCTTAATCTGAGCATGAGAAGTTAATGGAAACCGTCAGTATTAGAAGTGATCCCAATGGTCTACTTGAATGACCATCTAGGTATGTAAAATGAATAATTTTGACTTCATTTTGACTGTTGTCAAAATATTTGTAATGTTATTAAAATATACCCTACCTTAAAATGTACCCATGTCATGCCTTTATTTGTCATTCCTTGCCTTTCCTTTCCTTTCCTTCACTTTCTTTTCCTTACCTTTCGTTGCCATCCCTTCACTTCACTTACATTTCCTTTCCATCCCATCACATTCCTTGCCTTTCCTTGTATTACCTTCACTTGCCTTGTCTTTCCTTTCCTTTCCTTTCTTTTCCTTCACTTTCCTTGCCTTGTCTTTCCTTCACTTTCCTTCACTTGTCTTTCCTTCACTTTCCTTCACTTTCCATAATTTTCCTTACCTTCACTTGCCTTTCCTTCACTTTCCTTCACATGCATTACCTTCAGTTTCCTTCACTTTACTTTCCTTGCCTTGCCTTCACTTTCCTTTTCATTCATGCCTTTCCTTACCTTACCATTCATTCACTTTCCTTCACTTACCTTCACTTTTCTTTTCTTCACATTCTTTTACTTTCCTTACCTTAACTTTCCTTCACTTTCCTTGCCTTAACTTTCCTTCACTTTCCTTTCCATTCATGTCGTGCCTTGCCTTGACATGCCTTGCCTTTCCATGCCCTGCCTTTCCATGCCATGCCTTTATTTCAATTTCCTTTGTTTCACTAGTTTTTCCTTTCCATCACTTAGCTTGACTTCACTTTCCATGCCATTCCTTCCCATGCCTTACCTTCACTTTCCCTGCCTTGTCTTGCCTTCACTTTCCTTCAATTTTATTTCCTTCAATTTCCTTTCCTTCACTTTCCTTACCTTCACTTTCCTTTTCTTCACTTGCCTTCACTTTACTTGCCTTGTCTTTTCTTCACTTTCCTTGTCATTCATTTCTTTCCTTTCCTTTCCATTCATTCACTTTCCTCTCCTTCACTTTCCTTCACTTTCCTTGCCTTCACTTTCCTTCACTTTTCTTTCCTTTACTTTCCTTCACTTGAATTACCTTCAATTGACTTACCTTCAATTGCCTTACCTTCAATTTCTTTTCCATTCATTCCTTTCCTTTCCCTTCCATTAATTTCATCGCAATGCCTTTCCATGCCTTTCCTTTCCTTACCATGCCTTGCCTTGCCTTGCCTTGCAATGACATGCCTTTCTTTAACTTGCCTTGTCTTCAGTTGCCTTACCTTCACTTGTCATTCCTTATGTTTTATTACCATTCCTTTCCTTTCCTTTCCATGTCATCCCTTTCCTTTCCATGCCTTGATTTCACTTGCCTTACCCTCCATTCAATTTCCTTACCTTCACATTCCATGTCATGCCTTCCCATACCTTTTCTTTCCATGTCATGCATTTCCATGCCTTTCCTTGCCTTTTCTTTCCATTCCATGCCTTGCCTTTCCTTGAATTACCATGCCTTTCATTTCCTTTCCATGCAATGCCTTGGCTTTCCATGCCTTGATATCACTTGTCTTTCCTTTCCTTCACTTTCCTTGCCATCACTTTCCATTCCATGCCTTCCCATGACTTGCCTTTTCATGCCATGCCATGCCATGCCTTGTCATACCTTACCTTGCCATGCCTTTCCTTTCCTTGTCTTTCCTTTCCTTTCCTTCCCATTCCATGACATGTCTTTCCTTCACTTGCCTTTTCATGTATAGCCTAACAAGGTGTTAAATTCCCAAAAATATTTAAGAAGAACTAACCAAAACCATGCCTTTCCTTGCCTTGCCTTTATTTTCCTTCACTTTCCATGACATGCCTTTCCTTGTCATGTCTTGATTTCAATTTCCTTGTCATGCCTTTCCTTCACTTGCCTTTCCATGTCTATATTAACAAGGTGTTAAATTGTCAAACATATGTAATAAGAACTGAGCAAAAACCTAGTCCCAGAGATAATCCAACAAACAATTTTTCAGTGGAAAGAATGATAGCTGAGGGGCCCCATAGTTGAAAACTGATGTTCCAGATCCAATGCAGCTGATGTTTTTCCCATCCGAGCCTCGATTTTAGTTTTTTCATGAATTACAACTCACCTCCTCAATCCATTTAGGGACATGTCACCAATTTGGTCTAGGGGCATAAAACCCAAACCAAGTAGCATAGAGGAGTTTTGTAAGCTCCCATAAGTATATTTTTCTAAGGCCCACTCAAATACACTACCCACACATTCCTAACATAGTTTTCTTGAAAATCGACCTCCTCTTCAAAAATTGCACTATGCCTCATTTACCAAAACCCTAGTGTCGTAGATACTCCAAAAAAAAATTTTCAGTGGACAAAATGATAGTATAGGGGTCCCCTTAATTGAAACTAAGTGCTCTGGATCCAATGCAACTGGAGGTTCTCCCATTTGAGTCTTGGTTTAAGTTTTATCGTGAGTTGAAACTCACCTCCTCAAGTCATCCGGGGACATGTCACCAATTTGGTTTGGGGGAATAAAATCCAAACCAGGCAGCATCAAAATTTTTTGTAAGCTCCCACAAGTCTATTTGGTCAAGGCCCACATGAATACACTACCCACAAATTCCTGACACAGTGTTCTTGAAAATCGACCTCCTCTTCAGAAATTGCACTATGCCTCATTTACCAAAACCCTAGTGCCAAAGATACTCCAACAAGTGGTTTTATGGTGGACGAAATGACTATGGAGGGGTCTCTTTAGCTGAAAATTGGTGCTCTGGATCCAATTCAACTAATAGTTTGCCCATCTGAGTCTCGATTTGAGTTTTATCGAGAGTTTCAACTCACATCTTTAAGTCATTTAGGGACATGTGGCCAATTTGGTATGGGGGAATTAAATCCAAACCGAGCGGCATAAAGGAGCTCCATAAGCTGCCACAAGTTTATTTGGCCTAGGCCCATGTGATTACACTACCCAAAAATGCCCAACACAATGTTCTTGAAAATCAACCTCCTCTTCAGAAATTTCACTATGCCTCATTGAACAAAACCCTTGTGCCAAAGATACTCTAACGAACAGTTTTTCGGTGAACCAAATCATAGCGGAGGTCGCCCCCCTAGTTGAAAACTAGTGCTTTTGATCCAATGCAACTAACAGTTCACCCATCCAAGTCTCGATTTGATTTTTATCACAATTTGCAACTCGCATATTCAAGCCATTCAGGGACATGTGGCCAATTTGGACCAGGGGCATAAAATCCAAACCGAGAGGCATAAAATATTTTCATAAGATCTAATAAGTCTATTTGTCCCAGGCCCACGCGACTACACTACCCACAAATTTCTGACATAGTGTTCTTGAAAATCGACCTCCTCTTCGAAAATCACACTATGCCTCATTGAGGAAAACATTGTAATTCTCACGCAAGTATTTTTATATAAGATATATGGGATAACGAGTTGTATAACTACATTCTTAATGAATCCTTTGATTGTAAGTTTTACGTATTACAATATTTCATTTAGTAAAAGATATGTAAAGACATGGCATGGCATTGAAACTCATGGAATGTTATGGAAATGCATGGGATGGAAAGGCATGCAATGTTATGGAAAGGCATGGCATGGAAATGAATGGCATGGTATGGAAAGGAAAGACATGGCATGGAAAAGGCATGCAATGGTATGGAAAGTCATGCCATAGAAAGGAATGGCATGGTATGAAAAAGGAAGGCATGGAAAAGGAAAGACATGGCATGGAAAATGCATGTAATGGTATGGAAAGGCATGGCATGGAAATGAACGGCATGGTATGGAAAGGAAAGGAATGGCAAGGAAAAGGAAAGGCAAGACATATCATACCATACCATACCATGGAAAGGCATGCCAAGGAAATGCATACCATATCATACCATATAATACCATACCATACCATACAAAGGAAAGGAAATGCATACCATAACTTACCATGCCATTCATACCATACCATACCATGCAAGACAATGGAAAGGAAAGGAAAGGCATAGCACCAACTTCCAATTCTCCAGCTCCAACCCCCTAGTTTCTCATACTACAAACTAAGGGAAGCTCCAACTCCACATTTATGTCGCTACAACTAGAAGCAGGCTACAACCCCCTATGTCCTCCAGCTAAAACTGAAAGGTGGCTACAACCACCTAGTTCCCAGGATCCAAACTGAAGGATTATCCAACTACTTGATTCTCCAACTCCAACCGAAAGGAAACTACACCCCCCTTTCCTTTCCTCGTCATGTCGACCTAAAGTTAAATTCCAAATAGATGATGAAAACACTATCACACTATCACTGTGAGATATATCATTGTAAACCTATACCAATATTTTCCAACAACCTATAACCAACCTGCACCAATATTATCCAATGAACCTGTATTAGTAGTCAGCCTCTACCAACAAATACTAATATGTACATGACCTGCCTATGATGCAGATCATGTATGTATGTTTCCTTCCTATACTACAGCCTATGTATGTACACACAAAATATATACTTTCTCCTACGTACACCCTCAAAAATATAGGTTTTTCACCTTTCACACAATCAAACTCTTTTTTGGCTGTCACATCAACCTGTACCCTGTCACAACATGTACCGATCAACATGTTCTATCAACCATGTACATAAATCCCTCACACAACATGTACCATCACAATTGCATCAAATATGCACATCGTAATACCTTGTAACCATCACCAACAATACGTCCCAATACTCTCCTCAATAGATCATATCTCAATATCTTAAGAATATCACTCAAACCATGTGCATTTATATCTATCTAGTCATGTGCCATACATGTGCATGCAATAATAATCATGTGTAAGAACCCTCACATGGACTGGACACCAAAACCTTACTAATATGCAACCCCAAACCACACCAACAACTTTACTAAGACATCACAACTAATTCAAAACCAAAACCCTCAACCATGTACCATGAAATACAAGTAATACCTCAACACTTAAACCAAAAAGATGTACCAATGAATAATATCATACATACTAGTATTGTATCTCTGTATATCTAGCTCATACAATAAGTTCCAAACAAGTAGTAGCCTCTCTAGGGAAAATACCCAATCTCCCAAAACCATATCTCATGTAGACAACAATATCCAACTACACATAAGAATATGACATAACTTTTGAACCTGTAGATATATTTTTTGTACCTGATCACTATAGACCTTCCTAGGAAATTGCTTTCAGAATCTGAGAACTTCGCACCCTCAACAACTCAATATTTATTGTGTTTTCCCAATTGTACGTGCCATGTTATCCTTCAACCACCATACTTACTCTACCTTCTCCATTGCAACCCGTGTACATACACTGCCTTCTCCACTACAACCCATGTACACCTCAAAATCTAGGGGTTTTTTTTTAGTATTTTGTTAACTCTGAAACTTTCGTTGTAAACCCTTCATGCTACCTCAGACTTCCATAAATTTAGATGTATCAATGATTACCTACAATACAACTTACACAATAATATATATTTAATGAGCTCAACAGGTGCTAATAGGAGACCCTTACTCTCTTATTTATACTCTCTAAGCAGCTTCCTCAAGGGGTTACCTTCTAACCAACTTAACCCAACTTCCTTCTTTTAGGGATAACCCACTTCTAACCACTTGTCCACTTACAACCACTTTATCCACAAATAGTGATTTCTCCACTTCTAGTTGCAAATAATTTATTTTTAATTTTTTTCTCAATGCAACCACTTAATCCATGATTAACTCCTAGTTTAACCCACTTTGACTAGTAAATTTCTTCTAAGATATTCTAGAATAAATTTACTTCTTTGACCTTCTAGGGTCTTCTAGATAACTCATGAAGTTTCTCCAACTTCACAGCGACGTAACTCTCAAACTGTGAGGAGTTATGTGATGTTCCACATATCACCATAAATTGCATGACATGTACTATCCATATTGATTAGTCTTACCTTTATATTCACTGATCTTAATTCGTTTATTCCTCAAATAAGTTGGGTCCCTTACCCATACCTTCATGCTACTAGAATTTTCTACCGGACTTCTCCAAGGGTTGACACCAATCAATAATGGTTGACATCCATCTACAATATCACAATATCACTCTCCAAGGGATGACATCAATGAGAACCAACAATCCAAACCAATTGTCTGACATTTTGTTTTCATTTTTATGTTTTTTTTATTGTATTTAATACAATTATTATATAATTAATATTAACCTTGTAAGTACAATCAAATCAAAACTGGAATGGACAAGGGAAATATGATTGTTTAATAAAAACAAAGAATTGCGATGGTCCCTATGGATGTTGATGCAATGTGATTTATTCTGAGTGCTCTGCATCTCAAAGTGAACAAATTCAACCAAGCGTGGGTAAACGACATGAGTAAATATGACTCTCTTAAGGTATACAAATGCCTCATCATCTAATTAGTGGCGTGCATGAATGGATTAACACAATTCCCACCATCCATATATAATATCTAGAGAAACCATAACCAAGGGAATGGGATTGGAAGAATCAGTGTGGAAAAAAGACCCTATCAAGCTTTACTCTAGTCCGACTTTTTGAAATGACTCGAGAAATGTAGAATAAGTGGGATTTTTTTTTCGGTGCAGGTGAAATACGACCACTTTTAACATTATTTTACTTACTTTGTGGTACAGAGACAGGTCATTGCCCCTCTTTTTGGCCATAAGATATGTTTCGATGGGTCGATCTGGCCGAAAGACATTGTGAGGTGGGGATTTTGGTTGGGGCGACACATCTGTTAAAAGATAATGCATGTGTCATAATATGATATCAACGAGAACACAAATCTCTTGTGGAAAAAAAGGGTAAAAGATCGTTTTATTTTCCACCAACCTCTTGATCCTTATAATTCATTGATGGATATGAATTAATACATCAATTATATGTTTTCATGCATAAACATAGCTAATCTAAAATACTAATTTCTTGAGTAAGATTAAGTGGCCAATTGTGTATCTGGAGGAATGGTTCATGCAACCCCAGGAGAGGATAGGCTAATATGACTAGAGATGTCTGGAGGGAGTATAAATACCTAATTAATGTTACTCACACTCACCAATGACTAACGACCAACTTTTGACATACAAGGAAGTTATTGTCCGTAATTTGAACCTTTCATTTATGAGGACGATGCATAATATTCCATTTCTATTAAATCATGTCCATAGAAAGAACAAGTGTCATTAATATATCAATGTTTAGGACTATTTGATTTATATAAATTTAAATAGTAAATAAGGGTAAATTTCATACAATTTAAAATTTTTAAAATTTATTGTTATTAGAATATATCTAGACAATCTTGATTGAAATTGTAATTTTACGTTCGAGTCATTTCTTCAATGTGGTTGTATCCTTAGAAATTTTTTATTGCACTAATATTGGTTTTCATAAATCAATCGTTTGATTAATTGTTTCCCAATCAACATCATGATGCAAATGGAATAGAGAAATTAGCAAGGAAGCACATACTTATTCATATTCTCCCCACGACCTACCTATGAATCAAATTTTCACAATAGTGGTTTATACAATGATCGTACTTTTCAATTACACATTTCCTCAAAGTTTTTTCATTGATGGAAATGGTTGAGAGCTCATTCTTCATGCACTTGATGACAATAAGTTTAGGAAACCAAAGATGATCATTTATTTTAAGGACGAAGAAGGTTCCTACAATCCCTATGTTTTTAGCCAACATCCCCCTATAATTATATATGTTATGGTTCCTCATTGTAAATTGTTGAATTGAGTCCTAATATACTTAGAGAGTGGGTGGCTTGAGTCCTCATAGTCCAACAAGGACATGCAATAATATCGATAAATAAGTACTTGATAAATTGCACAAGTTTCATCAGTTATTTCTTATGTTTGTTTGTTGCTCTCATCTAAGTATTGTTTCACTCCATAAAGAATATTGCTACAAAATCATTATTTAAATATGAAATATCATCTAGAGCCTTCCTTTTTCCACTAGAATCATGTGCCTAATTATCATGATTTTGGTTTTGAATGAAACAAACGATGAATATAAAGAGCACGACCATGATGATGGGTATGTTGGGAGTTCCATACATTAAATTAATCTAAGAAAGTTCAAACGAAAAAAGGATGAGATCGGATATATAGAGTGGTTGTGTGAGTAATATTTGAGTATGGAAAACCTCCCATGTCTTCAAGGCATGAAAACAGTCTATTCATGTCAAATTTCAGTGCATACATAAACAATTTGAAAAAATTTCAATGTTGGCCCCATTCACAGGTCATTGTTTCTCATGTCTCATCCTATTACAATGTCTTTTAGTTGTTTCATTTAAAATTAATTCAATACACACGTGCTTGCATCTAGTAATGGAAGGGAATGCAATAACATTGATAAAGAAGTACTTTATAAATTACACAAGCTTCATTAGTTATTTCTTGTCTTTTTTTTTTCTCTCATCTAAGTACTTTTTTTCTCCATAAAGAATATTAGTACAAAATCATTATTTAAATAGAACTTCTCATCTACCACCCTCTTATTTCCACTAAAATCATGGGCCCAATTTGCATGATGTTGTTTTTGAATGACACAAATAATGAATATAACAAACACGACCATGATGATGGGTATGTTATCAGTTCCATGGATGATATTAATCCAAGAAAGTTCAAATGAAACGAAGATGATATTGGATATATAGAGTGGGTTTTTGAGTCATATTTGAGTCGAAAAACCCTCCCATATCGTCAAGGAATGTAAATATTCTATCCATGTCAAATTTCAGTGCATACAGAAACAATTTGAAAAAATTTCAACGTTGGCCCCATTCACAGGTCATTGTTGCCCATGTCTAGTCCTATTACAATTTATTTTAGTTGTTTCTTTAAAAATTAATTCGATATGTACTTCCATGCATCCAGTACTACAAAGGAATGTAATAATGTTGATAAAGAAGTACTTGATAAATTTCACAAGATTCATTAGTTATTTCATGTATTTGTTTTTTTCTCTCATCTAAGTAACTTTTCGCTCCATCAATAATATTAGTACAAATTAATAATTATTTAAATATGAAATCTCATATAGAGCCTTATTCTTTTGATCAAACTCATTAGTAAAATTCCCATGTTTTCAAAAAACTCCGATGAAGATGTTATCACAATGACAAACATGTTCATCAAAACTTTGTTGTTGCAATACTATGAGAAGATAGATGACATTTACGATGATGGTATAAAGACGAATGAAATTATATTGGTTTCGATAATAATTTATTCTCTAATGAACAAGAACTACCACGTGAAGGTGGAGACTCATATGGAACCTCCCCTCTCCCACACATCACTCTCAATTCCCCAATACATAATCTATAAAATAGAAAATAATCACAAGCAACATAGTAATCATGCATATAAACTACCAAAAAAAAATTAATTAAGGTAAATGAAATTATAAGTTTGATATCATCAACATCATCAATGTAATTTTCAAGCATATCGTCATCAACATCATCATCAAGAACTACATTGTCTCCTACACCTGGTTCGTCTTCTCTATCTTCTTTGTCTATCGACCAATCTTCCTGCTCTATGTTTGGTGCATCATCTTCTTCTTCAATATTATATTATTCTTCTATAATGAACTTTATTTCCCTTCCTCTTGGATCATATCTAACAACAAATGACCAATCCCTCTCACCTGAAACCTTTGAGTGAAATACCTATTCAAATTGGCTTCGAAAAACATAGCGATTGTGTCTTCTTTCAAACATCATTGTTTTAATAATCGAAAATATGTTGGCATGTTGAATAACAATTATTTCCTCATCACATTCATGCATTCATAACTTATAACATTTCATGTCGAACATAACTAAATTGAAGGAATTAAAGTCACACTCATGTATATCATCCAAATAGCCATAATATATATTTTCATATTCTCGGGGATGTCTATCACTCCTAGAGGAAACATTAGTGACTTGAAATACTGCAGTTATCCCATGTTAAGAACCAAATATCAATATAGCATAGAAAAACCTCAGAAAAAGTACTCAACGCCTTGAAAAAGGGATAATTTAAGATAATAATCCTCTTTGAGGGGGAAACCTCCTTTTACCCCACTTAAATGTTCAAGTACAAGATGATTCAAAATGAAAATGTCTCCTTGGTATATATAGGAAACTAGGAGGTATAATTACAACTAATGGCCTAAATCCGACATAAATAAAATAACATTACTAATATAATATGCCCTAATTAAGGGGTAATGAGCCAATATTAGGTATTAACATGCCCCTCCCCTTGAGACAAGTGTTGTCCGCAACACTTGAGTAACTTTGGATGCTTCTGTATAAAAGACTCATCTTCCCAAGTGGAATCTTCAGTAGGTAGTTTCCTCCATTTAATGAGATACTCTGAAATGGATCTATTCCTCAACTGGAAAATTCTTGTGTCAGTGATGGATTCAGGATCCAATATGATTTTTCCTTCCTCGTCAAGTTATGACAATATAGTTTGAACTGGGATCTTGTCACCTATAACTTTCTTTAAGCATGAAACATGGAAAACTGGGTGTACTCGTGAAGATGTAGGAAAATCCAATTTGTATGCCATAGTACCAATCTTTTGCAACACCTTATAAAGGCCATAGTACTTTGGTGATAATTTATTATCCTTCCTAGCTACAAAAGCTTGCTTGAGGGACATCTGTTTGTATGGTTGTAGTCTTAAAAATACCCAATCCCCTACTTAAAGACTTCTTTCACTTTCACGATGTTGATGCCTTGTTGTTTCATGCGATTATGTTGCCATGGTCGAGGTTGACCCTTTAAGATTTGAAGAACATTTGTTGATTCGATGTTATCTTCCAACTGCTTGAACTTTAGATTTTTATTTTAGAGAAGAGAAGTGAGGGAAGGAGGGTGAGGTATCCATAAAGTGCCATAAATGGTGTCATTTTTTTGCGATATGAAGGAAGTGTTATACCACCATTAAGCAAGGGTAACCATTTGAACCATTGTGTTTGTTTTATCGAGACAAAGCGAAAAAGTTAGCCTTCTAGACATTTGTTCACTATCTCGGTTTTCCATCATATTGAGGAGGAATGGATGGTATGAGCCAATTGAGTACCCAAAACAAGAAAATAATTATGTCCAAAAAATGTCCAGTGAAGATGGGATCTCATCACATACAATAATCTTTGGGCTTCCATGTAGATTTTGAACTATCTCCATGAATGTGGTGGAAATGTGCCGCAACTTTGAAGGGATGAGAGTGCACAAAAGTATGCGTATTGCAATTAGGATCTATCAACAATCACCATGATGACACTCTTCCCGGACTTTGGTAACCCTTTGATGAAATCATGGAAACCTCCTCCCGGCCGACTTGGGATGGATAATGGTTGTAAGACACGGCGTCTTAATTGTTTCCACCTTATTTTGTTGGGAAACCAAGCATTCTACCACAAACCTTTGAGCAGCAAGTTTGAAGGCCATCCCAAAAAATCCTTCTTGACTCTAATTTGGGTTTTCAAAATCTCGAGTGCCCTCCTATTGGAGGTGTGAAATTCAAATAGTACCTTTTGTTTGAGTTAGGGGTTATTACATAAATATAATATAAGCGATCTTTGTACCATGGTTAATCATTTTTCCATGTAAATGTATGCGATGCAGCGGAATACTTCGCAACCTTTGAATGAGAGTCCACACTTTTTGTCATTCTTCCATTCATCCCTTACTTCTATTATCAATCCGGGTTGGATGATCAAGATATACCTGAGAAAGGCCTCAACATCTTCATCCTTTTCTTGAGAGTGCGTAATGCCACAACATTTTTCTTTCCCTATTTATAAGCGATTTCCAGAAATCATAACCCAATATCTTGGTTACCCATTTTGTTGTTCTTGAAGATATTCTTTGTTCCATAAGAAGTATTTAAGACTATCATGATGTTTTGACAGAGTGCCTACCTATTAGGTAAGGTTTTCCATTTTAACAATGCATGAGTATTTCCATCATTTCTTTCTCATAAATGGGTTTGTGTAAGTCCTTTCCCTTGAATTGGTCGACTTTCATAAGTCAGGGGCCTTCCTGTGCATTATTTTTTAACACCAATTCCATTTCGAGGCATCACATTCAATAATAAAGGTTTTTAAAGTCTACGGGTGGTCAAGACAAGAGATTTTTACATCACTATCTTTAAGTTGTTCAAAGATTTAGTTGCCTCCGTAGTCCATGAAAAGTAAGTAAATGTAGTTAGTGTCATTAAAGGTCTTTGCTATTCTTCCATAGTTTTGAACAAACTTGTGGTAGTAACCTATCAAACCCAAAATCCTCTAAGATTCTTTAATGTTTTGGGAATCAACAAGTCCATCATGACCTTAATATTGTTAGGGTCTACCTTGACACCTTCATGAGATACAATATGACTAAAAAACTCTACCTCCATTACTCCAAAGAAACATTTGGATGGTTTGGCATATAGTTGTTGCTCCTTTACTAGTTGTAGGCTTTTATGTCAACATGTACTTTGCATAGTCACTTGAACTTGCTATGGGTGGTAGATCATCAAAAATACCAAATTTTAGAGGGAAGGGCTTAGTAAGATTCATCAACCCTTGGAATGTGGAAGGTGCATTTGTAGACCAAAAGGCATGACCAAAAATTCATAATGGCCTTCATGGAGTTGAATGTTGTTTTTGGGATATCTTCTTCCTTCATTAGGTCGATGATACCACAGGCGAAGATCCAATTTTTGAAATAGATTGCTCATGTAGTTCATCTAACAATTCATCAATGATGGGAATGGGAAACTTATCTTTAATAGTGATCTTGTTGATCTCTCTATAATCACAACACATATGCCATGAGGCTATCTTTTCTTGAATACCATTAGTACCGGTGTAGAGTAAGAACTTTGGCTAGGTCCTAATAATGCCGACCTCTAACATTTCATCAACCAGCTGTGCTCAATTTCACTCTTTTGGGCATAAGGGTATCTATATGGCTTGATGTTAGGAGGAACACTCCAGGGTGAGTGAATTTCATGATCATGATTTGAGTGGGTGGAAGACCTTTGGGAATATCTTCAAATACTTTTGGAATGATTATCAATGATCCTTTGGAGATCTTGAGGAATAGATGGCTTAGATGTTTGAACATCTAGTGAGAATATAGTTGTGCAATAATGCCTTGATGCCCCTTTTCAATAGTTTTGTCATGCCATTAAAACATCACCTTACTGGGTTTCCTGGTGATACCTCTTAACTCAATTTATTTCCTTCAAAGAGAATTTCATGAAAAGTTCTTGAAAATTAGAAAATAGGTATTCCTAATGATTATAACCATTGGATTCTAATTTACAACATCTGCACCACCCATGGGTATAGCAATAATTGGAATATTCATTACATATTCCACCATAGTAAGATTGATCTTATTACGTTTTTCTGAGAAATTGATGGTTCCTCCATGCATAATCATTACTTGAAACTTCGTTGGATATACAAAGAAATTGAGATCTTTGGCTAATTATAGTGAATGAAATTATGAATAATGCCAGAATCAAAGTGGGACTATTGTCTTTTCTTTTTGATGTATCCTTTGATCTTGAGGTTTGAGGAGTGCTAATTCCAAAAAAATGCATTACACGATATCATGGGGATTCAACTCTTCTTATGAAATTGCTTCTACGTTTTTTCATCTTGAGATGGTTCTTGTTCTTCTTCTTATTCCTCTTCTACAATCTATGTAGAACAATTTCTTCTCCCCATTTTCCACATGTGCTTTACTATACTTGTTGTCACAATAGAAAGCATAAACCTTTTTCTTTCTTTCCTCAATTGTTGAGGTGTCAACCTTGTAGGTTGAGGTGTTTTAGAAGAAAGGAGCATTGTTCTCTCTATAGATGTTAGGATTGGCCTTCTAGTAGCCATATCCATATTTTTACTCGAGAAACATTTCTTACCACCTTAAATGCATTCTCCAAATGATTTGGGTTCCCAAGGTGAACATCATGTTGAATGTTATGCTTTAAAATTCCTATGAATACATCGTCAGGTATCATCACGGAATATTTGTCGAGGTTGCCTTTATATTAATCGCTTTGGAAGTTCTCAATGTGCTGATGCTTGAACCCTTTTGCTTGAGATTTGTCAGTGGATAAAGAAGATATTGCTCCTTATCCTCATAGTGTGATATCATTTCTTTTGTGAAAATTGTCCAAGTGGCCAGTGATTTGCAAGAACAAATCCACCGATACCATTTAAATTGAAGGTGGAGTTATAAATATAAAGAAGCAATTTGTACCTTTTTGTGTGTGTGGCACATTATGGAGATCAAAAGAATTGCTGCTCCATCCGAAATATCCATGTGATTGGGTCCTTGCCATCAAACTTCCTCTCATATCAATCTTAGGAGCGTGTGGTTGGTCTTCAAACCAAAGTTGGAGTTTCTCCATTCTTGATTAGGAACGTGGTTGGTCTTCAAACCAAAGTTGGAGTTTCTCCATTCTTGATTCACCTTCCTTCTGTCCTCATCATGAATTTCATGGGATGCATTTTCACTTTCAAGTGTCTTCTCTGTTACAAAATTTTTCAATACTTCCATGATCTCCCCTTTTAAACCATCCATGTTAGTATCCAACTTAGATTCCATTGAATACATCTTCTTTTGTAGTTCATTTATGTCCCTACACATTTCTTCACCTTCATCAATAGTTCAAGTAGGAATTTCTGGAGGCTTATTTGGTGTAGAAGTTCCTTTTTTTGGTGGCATGTTGGCCAAGTATCACTTTTGAACCTTGATTTTGAGGTGGTTCTGCTAGATAATATTTATTTTGTTGTATCTCCCAAGTTTTGGCCCTTATGGGTATGAAACTTTATTTTATGTAGTTCTCTAATATTTCTTCTCTGCAATGCCACAGGTCTGATCAAAATTGGATGTTCCAAATGGAATTTACGGTAGCTTCCCCACAACTTGTCGATTTTTGTCCTTTCCAGAAGATCTCACTTGTATAGCATGCCCCACACAAAATAATTGATACAAATTCTAAAACCAAAAATACTACAGACTGTCTTCGATCCAATGAAACTAGTTCCACTCAATTTGGATACTCTAGGAAGAAGTTGTGATTGTTTTACCTGGAACACCTTCATGAGACTAGTCAATAGGACTAGTCGGATACCCTATCTTACACAGGGTGTATCTACAAATTTAAGATGACACAGAAGCTGAAATTTTTACCACAGATACCTTACTAATTTCTGTAAATGTCATCTGGATTTCAGATTCTGAAACATTACAGAAATTGTTTTATAGAAAAAATTCCGCAATGACTCAGTTCAGGATGATTCCAGAACCCTAACTTGTAAAGGTTGTATCTTCAAAAGTATAAGGCCTCGGGAGATGAATTTTGAACCCAACGTACCTTGATCCGTCTACTAAATATCCTCCAAGCCGTTCCTTGTTAAAAATTGTACAAAAAACGCTATAGTGAAAATGAGAAGGTGTCTCAAATGTAGCAACAAAACCCCAAGACCTTGAGCTATGATTCCATATGTTAAGAACCAAATATCAATATAGCATAGAAAAACCTCAGATAAAGTAATCAATGCCTTGAAAAAGAGATAATTTTAGATAATAAGCCTCTTCGAGGGGGAAACCTCCTTTTACCCCACTTAAATGTTCAAGTACAAGATGATTAAAAATGAAAATATCTCCTTGGTATATATAGGAGACTAGGAGGTATAATTACAACTAATGGCCTAAATCCAACATAAATAAAATAACATTAATAATATAATATGCCCCAATTAAGGGTTAATGAGCCAATATTGGGGCTTAACATCCAACTGTCGAAATTTTTCCTGGTTTCATCCAACTGTTTGAAGTGAAATTTATAACCATTGCACCACACAACCTTGTGGTATTTCAACTCCAATATGCCATACATGTAAAATATGCATTATCCATTAATAATCATATTTATATAACTTGTAAAGTATCTGGAAAAAAAACACCTCCAATGATATTAATATAATATAAATTAATTGAATAAAATCGATCATTTTTTTTTCCTTTCCATCTTTCAAACCATATGCTAAATCAATTTCCCTCTGTGTAACATTGGCATCTCCATTACGAAGAGCTTCTCTAACCAATTCAAACAATTGTTTCCATGATAACCTACCTCCATGCTGTTGTTTACATATTTCAATCCTTACCTTCATCAATTCAAGATTGTTTGCAATGTATAAATGTATGGGATCCCAATCTTGAGCAAATGAATAAAAAAATATTAATTCACCAATATTAAATATTAGTTAAATCCATGGTAAATATTAACAATTTATGAAAGAATAAATAATAAATTATTATGATCATAAATTAAACAAAAAAAAAGTTATATGTATTATAAATCTCCACAATTTAATTACCTCTCACTTTCTTCATTTTACCTTTCCCCAATAGGTGCTCCCCTTCAAAAATTTTGATGGAGTTCACATACTAAATGTGATCCACTACATGAATAGTTGCAACTGTTAATTTAGGAAGATACTTTCTAATATACATTGTGGATTGATATACCATATATCCCTCCACCACACAACCCTAAGGATGTGATCTTTGTCTAACCAAATACTTCAATGATTTCAAGTGTCTATCCACCATCCACATTGGCCTTGTGTGTACAGGTTGGCACATTTGAATGTCCTCAACATGGTTTATGAGGTAGTGTTATTGTGCATTGAAAAATGTTGAAGGTAGATACTTTTTCATTTCACACATCAGTCGAGGAATTTCTCTCTTCCAATACTTTTTATCATCTTGATGGATTTCTTTTAATGAAAACCATTTGTAGATCATGATTCAAGAAAATAACATGTTTCAACAAAACCTAATATATATTACATTACAAGTAAAACATATGTCATAAAGTACAACGACAAATTGACAAAACATTTTGCATATAAATCAGAGCTACTTACCTCATGTATTTTCCAATATCATATATAACTTGTTTGACATTGTTGTCAAAGTCGTTTGGCAGAGATAGAGGCAGATCATATTGTAACAATAAAAATGATCCATGAATTTTTTTTCCAAAGTAGATAAAAAAAAAATCTTAAAATATGTATACGACCAATATATAAATCTGTATACCAAAATTATTACCTTAATGAAGGTATTCCAATCATGTTTTTTTACCCCACCAAATTCACCTTTCTTCGTTAAGATATTATTTATGTTTGAAGAAAAGCATGTGGGAAATTTAATTCTTTGAATGAACTCTTTTACATCATTGATTTGTTGCTCTTTTAATAACCATGGAAGGTTATTTTGGTCTCCATGACTATTTAATCGGATCACACTTTTCATTGCATGATTGGCTTTCTGAATGTCAGTACAAATTTTGACAATTTTTTCTTTATCCATCCTATTGATGCAGGAGAAACACCCCATGTCATCAAGCGCCAGCTAGCCAACACATCAAGCACACATTCAATGGAAGGAGAGAGGCACAACCCTCTCATTTTTGAAATTTTGAAAATGTAATTAAAAGATCGTAAGGCCGAAGAGCCAAGCCATGCCTTTAAGCAGGTTGTAGTTAGTGACGCCTTTAATGGCTAATAGAATGGGGATCTAACTCCAATTCTCAATAGATGGCCCATTCAATGTAATTAATTATAATTAATGAGATTTGGTGAGGATGGAGGAAAGCGCTCGAGGAGCCCCTCTTTGTAAAAAAAGATCTTCTTTGTATTTAGTAGGATAGCTAGTTAGGAGAAGAGAGATATAGGAGAGGAGAGCCAAGACTCTATTGCAATCAGAGCTCGAACACATTGTAATCAGGCATTCTTTATTAATACAAATATAGCAATTTTTCCTGCATGTTGTTGTCCATGAGTTTGTGAGTTCATGAATGAATGTCTTTATGTGTTTATGATATGTTGTAGATGTATGTTAAGTTGCATTTGCAGGGATAGGTAGATTTTCCTATATGTGAGTTCTTTGATTTCAGATTTGGGTTCTTTGAGGCTTCATGAAAGAGGTTGCATGACAGAATATTATGGGTTATGTTAGCCAATGCAACGAGTGCACTTATGAATTCCGCGGAATTTTAGACAAAGACGTGCCAGGAGGGAACACCAGCTGAATTCATAAACTCAAGGAAGAATCCTCAGGGTTGTTGAACACACTGAAGGAAGAACTGTGTAGAGGAGAGCACAGAGAGGAGAAGCAGAATTGTTAAGAATTTTGTAAAGGCTCTGCCAGGAGGGCATTGAGAAAATGCACAAGATGCATTGAGCCAGTGCAAGGAGTGTAGTTCTAAATTCTGTGCAATTTCAAACAAATACGTGCCAGGAGGGTGCATTAGCTGAGGTCATCGACTCAGGGGAGAAACCTCAAGGTTGTTGAATACCTTGGAGGTAAGACTATGCAAAGGAAGGCACATAAATGATAAAATCACTGAAGGTTCTATGAAAGATCTGCCAGGAGGGCATTGAGTAAGTGCATAGAGTGCACAAGAGAAATCTGTTTTGAGTTCAATGAGAAGACAGAATCACTAAGGATTCTGGAGAACTCTGCTAGGAGGGCAGCGAGTAAGTGAAAGTGTGCATAGGAGGAACTCTCATTTGAGTTCAGAGGAAAGGGAAGTGTCAAGGAGAAGGCACTTATAGGGTTACTGAACACCCTGCGGTCTCAGCAAGGAGTGCTTGAGCATAAGTTGTCAGAGGGTGCTTATATCCCTTCAAGGAGAGAAAGGGACAAATATACTTTGAGGTCAGAGCCACAGATAAGCTTAGGACGGATAGCACAGTTGTGTGCAGAGGCCCTGCAAGGTGTGCATCGAGTAGAATAATGTCAGGAGGGCGTGAAGCATTTCTTTGCAAGAAATACTTCGAATTGAGTTATCAGAAAAACTCAACAGCACCAGGAGTGTGTGAATAAGAACTTGTCTAAATTTCTTAAGCTCAGAAGGAATAGTGCAAGGAGTGCACTTAAAGTGAACTTGTCTCAAGTTCAGAAGCTCAAGAGGAACAGTGCCTTTGTGCACAGAGAAATAGTCGAGAGGAGAAGGAAGTCAAGGAACCCTTTGAGGTTTCACAATCGACAAAGCTCAGGAGGGACAACGTCCTTAGAATACAAGAAGGACCAGAGGATACAAGATTTGCAGCAAAAGAAAAGGCCGAGGCCCTTGAAACTTTGGAAATCTTACAAGGGGAAGGAAGAAGTGCAAGCTCAGGAGGGAGCATAGCTACCATTGGATTAGGTAGAGAATGAGATCTGGACCGTTGAATCTATGTCCAGGCAGCAAGAGGAGAGTGCACAGGAGAAAGATATCTGGGCCATCAGATCTGGGCGCACGGACCAATAGCCATCGGATCCAGGAGAAGGTACACTAGGTTTAACCCTCATATATGCAAAGGTGAGGACTCATGAAATCCTGAAAGCATCATGACTGTCCACAAGAAGGACACGTGGCAAGCGGTCAAGGTTTCAGGAAAATTCATGAAAGGATGTGGGTCGTCAATCCAGTTGGATCGTAGCCATTGGTCAAAGAGGGACATGAACCGTTGATCTCTCAACATAGATATTTTGGCATTTCAGCATTTCAGCTACCGGGAGATACAAAGGGCAAGAGTTAGGACTTTTGACCCACAAAATCCATCAGATAAGGGAAAGAATGTAAGCCATCAGATAAGGGGAGACTCACAACCGTTGATCTCCCTTTGGAGTGGAATTTTGGCATTTCGGGGTTCGGTATTTCGGCATTCTAGCACCCGATATTTCGAAGGGTCAAGAACTGTTGTAGCCGGAATCGTGAAATCCCGAAACACAAAAACCTGAAAGCATTCGAAGGAATAGCATGGGTCACGGGACAAGGTTATGTGGACAGGATCCAGGCGGTGAACTTGTCACTCGCCAGCCCTTTCGGGGTTCGGCATTTTGGAAATCCTGAGGACAAGGAGCCGAGGCACTTTGATTTGAAAACCCCCGAAGTCAAGAAATGTGACGTATCTTTGGAGTGGGGCTGCAGTCACACATTTCGACACTTTGGGGTTCGACTTTTTGGCACTTCTGACTACAAGGAGAGGGGGATCTTGTTGTTGAAACCCCCGAAGTCGTGAAACCCAAAATTCCTTTTCGGAAAAGGTCATGGTCATATCTCGTGGCCGTGTGGAGGTGAAGACTCACACCTGGTGCATTTCTTGTGATGGTGGATTTTTCGTGAAGGAGGACATGTGGATCGAATTTGTGGGGTTCCAGAGAGGGCCTGAAAGAACTAATTCGGTTCTACAGATTCGAAGAGGAACGATCCTACGTGGATCTCGACCTAAGGGTTGGGGGTCTGTGTCATCATTGTGGTATCAGAGATTGATTTTGTCTGCATATTTTGGTCAGAGGGAGCCATAGAAAAGAAGGAGAAGATAGAGTGTTGAATCTCTATGATGATTGTTGCAAGGTGCGCAGCAGTCAATAGACAGTCAGGTGGACTGTACGAGATGTTGGAAGTGCTCTCAGTTGCAGAGTGATAACAACAAGTTTTCCAGGAGGGCAGATAGAAATAGGAAGATAGCTACTAAAGGCCATAGGTGTGGTCACAGGGAAGACCACAAGCAAAAGAGAAATCCAGAGATGGATCTGGAACTCGCTGAGATTAGGGCAAGGATGGAGGAGCTTGCACTACGGGTGAAACAAAATGCAAAGACACATTGGGTGTATGAGTGGCCTCTGAGGAGGAAATCAAAGTGGACAGTCAAGAAATTGTTGTCCAGAGGACAACAAAGGCTGTTGAGGAGGTGGCCAAGGTATGTGAAAATCCTCAGGCCCGTAGAGGAGATGGTTCATGCCTGTGAACCAAAAGCTGGGAGAAATCTTTGTGATGATGAGGAAGAGGGATCAGTTTCAGATCTCAAAGTCTGCCAGGAGGGCCGAGATGAATCTTCCAATTGCCAGGTGGGCAATGAAATGATATCATTGGAAGATCTCATAGACTGTCAGGAGGACAGCCATGGATATTCATATTGTCAGGAGGGAAATGGTATGAGATTAACAGAGGATCTCATAAACTGACAGGTGGGAAGAATTAGACTTTCTAGTGGTCAGGTGGGCAATAGAAAGAGATCAGTGGAAGGTCTCCTGTACTACTAGGAGGGTGGTGCTGAAAGTTCAAATTGCCAGGAGGGCACTAAGATGGGACCATTTGATCTCATAGATTTCCAGGTGGTCAGAGAAGAAATCCCATACTGCCAAGTGGGAAAGCGAGAGAAGATGAACCCATAGGAGAGTTCAAATCAGCAAGAAGTGCTGGCAGGTGAGGATCAGAAGAGCATTCTGATGATTGGGGGAATTTAGGTATTCCTGCCATATAGCCCAGTTGATGCCAGCAAAGTTGTTGCAGGTGGAGAAACAACAAAACAATAGCCAACAAAGACTGTCAAAGAAGAGGAAGAAGAAGAGCATTCAGCCGAGTTACTCAAAATTTTCAGCCAGGAAGCTGGACAGGAAATCACTGCAGTACTGGAAGCTACAGAAGAAGAAGAAGAAGAAGAATAAGTGGAAGCAGACAACATGGATTTTTCTGATCTGTATCAAGAATTGGAATCCCTAGAGAGAAGGGTGATGGTGCAAAGATTTCACATCCAACAGGATAATTTGGAAGAAGGTAGTGGAGCATACTAGTCCCAGGAGAAACTGGAGAAAGTTGGACTTGAGCCAACACAAGGAGAGGTGACATTCAAGTTGTCATAGGAAGAAGATGAGCAACAACTCAGTAATGAGTCTGCAGAGATGGAGTCTACAGCAGAGTGCCCACTTAATGCTACAAAGAGAGATGAATATGGCATGGGAGATCTAGTTGATCTACCCATTTGCAGGGAAGAAGTGTAGTGGGGAAGACAACATACAAAGAGCCAACCATGGGAGCAACTGGATGAGATGATTGAAGAGATAAGAAGGCTGATGATTAGATCAAAAGGCTGGTGATCAAATTAGCAGAAGCGGTCAACAAAGGGAAGCTGAGCAGAGGAGAACCTGCCATAGTAGAAGGGCAGCAACGACAGCAACAACAACAAAGAATAGGAGCAAATGGATAGCTCCAGAGAACTGTTTTGGATCCAGGTGGATTTCAACAGCCACGCTGGGAAGCTCATGAGTAGGAGCTCATGATTTTTGCAGCTGAGGAGTATGATGCAGGATCATCACTCCACGTCATCAAGTTCTAGTTAGCCAACACATCAAGCTTACATTTAATTAAAGGAGAGAGGCACAACCCTCTCATTTTTCAAATTTTGAAAATGTAATTAAATGATTGTAAGGCCGAAGAGCCAAGACATGCCTTTAAGCAGGTTGTATTTAGTGACGCCTTTAATGGCTAATAACATGGGGATCTAACTATGACTCGGATTAGATGGCCCATTCAATGTAATTCATTGTAATTAATGAGAGTTGGTGAGGATGGATGGAAGCGCTCGAGGATCCCCTCTTTGTAAAAAAAGATCTTCTTTGTATTTAGTAGGATAGTTAGTTAGGAGAATGGAGAGATAGGAGAGGAGAGTCGAAACTCTTTTGTAGTGAGTTCATGAATGAATGTCTTTATGTGTTTATCATATGTTGTAGATGTATGTTAAGTTCCATTTGTAGGGATAGGTAGATTTTCCTATCTGTGAGTTCTTTGATTTCAGGTTTGGGTTCTTTGAGGCTTCATGCAAGAGATTGCATGACAGAATATTGTGGGTTTTGTAAGCCAGTGCAACGAGTGCACTTCTGAATTTTGCAGAATTTCAGACAAAGACATGCCAGGAGGGCGAACCAGCTGAAGTCATAAACTCAAGGAAGAATCCTCAGGTTTGTTGAACACCCTGAAGGAAGAACTGTGCAGAGGAGAGCACAGAGAGGAGAAGCAGAATTGTTGAGAATCCTGTAAAGGATCTACCAGGAGGGCATTGAGCAAATGCACAAGATGCATTGAGCTAGTGCAAGGAGTGCACTTATGAATTCTGTGGAATTTTAGACAAATATGTGCCAGGAAGGAACACTAGCTGAAGTCATCAACTTAGGGAAGAAACCTCAAGGTTGTTGAATATCTTAGAGGTAAGACTGTGTAGAGGAAGGAACAGAAATAACAGAATCAGTGAAGGTTCTATGAAATCTCTGTCAGGAGGGCATTGAGTAAGTGCATAGAGTGCACAGGAGAACTTTGTTTTGAGTTCAGTGAGAAAAAAAAATCACTAAGGATTCTAGAGAACTCTGTGAAGAGGGCAGCGAGTAAGTGCAAGTGTGCACAGGAGGAACTCTCGTTTGAGTTCAGAGGAAAGGGAAGTGTCAAGGAGAAGGCACTTACAGGGTTACTGAACACCCTACAGGCTCAGCAGGGAGTGCTTGAGCATAAGTTGCTAGAGGGTGCTTATATCCCTTCAAGGAGAGAAAGGATAGAGACACTTTGAGGTTAGAGCCATAGATAAGCTCAGGATGGATAGCACAGTTGTGTGCAGAGGCTCTCCAAGGTGTGCATCGAGAAGAATAATGCTAGGAGGGTGTGAAGAATTTCCTTGCAAGAAATACTTCGAATTGAGTTATCCAAAAAACTCAGCAGCACAAGGAAATAATAAATTGTCTAAATTTCTTAAGATCATAAGGAATAGTGCAAGGAGTGCGCTCAGAGTGAACTTGTGTCAAGTTGAGAAGCTCAGGAGGAATAGTGCCTTTGCGCACAGAGCAATAGTCAAGAGGAGCAGGAAGTCGAGGAACCCTTTGAGGTTTCACAATCGACAAAGATCATGAGGGATAGCGTCCTTAGAATATAGGCACGAGCCGAGGATATAGGCTTCACAGCAAAAGCAAAGGTCGAGGCCCTTGAAACTTTGGAAATCTTCCAAGGGGAAGGAAGAAGCACAAGCTCAGGAGGGAGAATAGCTACCATTGGATCAGGTAGAGAATGGGATCTGGACCGTTGAATCTATGTCCAAGCAGTAGGAGGAGAGCGCGCAGGAGAAAGAGACATGCTCCGTCAGAAGTGGGCGTACAGACCGATAGCCATTGGATCCAAGAGAAGGTACAGGGGGTTTAACCCTCGTATATGCAAAGGTGAGGACTCACAAAATCTTGAAAGCATCGTGACCATCCACAAGGAGGACACATGGCAAGCGGTCAAGGTTTCGGGAAAAATTCCTGAAAGGATGTGGGTCGTCGATCCAGTTGGATCACAGTTGTTGGTCCAAGAGGGACATGGACCGTTGATCTCTCGGCAGATATATTTTGGCATTTCATCATTTCGGCTACCAAAAGATACAAAGGGCAAGAGTCGAGACTCTTGACCCACGAAATCCCAAAAGAACGTAAGTCGTCATTTCAGGGGAGGCTCACAGCCATTGATCTCCCTTTGGAGTGGAATTTCGACATTTTGGGGTTCAGTATTTCGACATTCCGGGACCCGGGAGTTCGAAGGGTCAAGAAATATTGTAGCCAAAATCGTGAAATCCCGAAATGCGAAAACCTGAAAGCATTTGGAGGATTAGCATGGGTCATGGGATAGGGTTATGTGGACAAGATCCAGGTGGGGAACTTTTCACTCGCCAGCCCTTTCGGGGTTTGACATTTTAGAGTTTCGGGGTTCGACATTTTGGAAATCCCGAGGACAAGGAGCTGGGGAACTTTGAGTTGAAAACCCCTGAAGTCACAAAATGCGACGTATATTTGGAGTGGGGATGCAGTCACACATTTCGGCATTTTGGGGTTCGGCTTTTCAGCACTTCTGACTACAAGGAGTCATGGATCTTGTTGTTGAAACCCCCGAAGTTGTGAAACCCAAAATCCCTTTTCGAAAAAGGTCGTGGTCATATATGGTGGACGTGTGGAGGTGAAGACTCATGCCTAGTGAATTTCTTGTGCCGGTGGAGTTTTCGTGAAGAACCCGTGGATCATATTCATGGGGTTCCAGAGAGGGCCTGAAAGAACTAATTCGGTTCTGCGTATTCGAAGCGGAACGATCCTGCACGAATCTCGACCTGAGGGTCGGGGGTCTGCATCATCACCTACCCTATATGATTTGCCTTAACTTTTATGTCACATTCTTCCCGATATGCATTATATCAAAAAAATGAGCTATTTTATCTCCCCATAGTAGGGAAACCTCATTAATTGAGTGGGATAACATTTCATTCCTCGTGGAATCCCATTATTAATGCCTTCACGATGGAAGACTTGATGAGGCATAAATGAAATAACAATAATAATGATCACATACGGTAAAATAAATTCAATAATTAAAACAAAAATTCAAAACATTACATATACGATACATAAAAAAATTATGTGACTTGACCGTTTCTGTTATATTCCAACCTCAATCGGTGAGGTGTCATTCTTCATGGTTTTAAACGAGTCTCTTCTTTCCAATTGAAAAGATGTTTTTCAGTAGTGGGATACCTATGGTTCTTAAAGAGAAAGTTCCTATAATCAACAAACACCATCTTTCCTAAAATTTTTGAATGATAATACTTCATCTTAGGACCACAAACTGGACATGAAAAATTACCCTTCGTTTGAAGACCTGCAATAGATAGATTAATGTAAATTATATGATAGGATTATTTTAAAAACATGCATGTTATATTTAAATAATTATATAGTGTTAAAGTGCAACAAAATGTTACATACCACAAAAATGTCTTAGTCTTGGGGAATCTTGAATTGTCCATACAAGTAGTCCACATAATTAAAATTTCTTCTCCCTGATTGGTTTATAGATGTCATAGTGATGTCGACCCATAACTTTATTAGCTCATCGATAAGAGGCTCGATATATACATTCATATATTTAACTTGGTACTTACCTAATTGTTTGAAATTATGCATAATTAATACCATGATATGTATATTTGATAAGCAGATAAATAAAGAAAATATATTATGCAAAAAATGAAATAAATGAAAATGTTACATTAAAAAAATTAATGTAAACAAATACCTAGAACCATCATTTTCAAAATTATGTGCTCCCTCTTTATTGACATCCAAGTAGGAATGTTTTTATTGATAATAAAAATAGGTCATGCTGAGTAAACAGATCTAAGCTCTCTAAATGGATTAACATTCTCATCTTCCAATGAAAGCCTAACATTACGAGGTTCATCTTTAAATTATTCCTATTTTTCCTCAATTTACCTAAATGCATAAACATATATAGACATTCAAAGAACACCATCTCCAATTTTTTTCCATGCATGGTAATCCATAAACTGTTCTATGCTTTCACACCTGAACAGTCGCTGCAAACATGGAATTATGGGAATATGATGAAAAACCTTTCAAGGCACCCTTTATGTTACTTCATCGGTTTGATATCTACTGATATGACATTGTGGACATTTTTTTTTTGACGTGTGTTGTCCATAATATATAATATGATCATTAGGACATCCATCTATATTTTGATACTCCATTCCAATGTCTTTCATAATGGCATGTAAATCTTGATATGTATGAGGTAAAATATTTGGCGATGGTAAGAAAAATTCACCTAACAATATAGAACATAAAAAATAACTAGTTAATATAAAGAATATTAATCATAAATATTGCATTATTATTTACACATTAATTAACACTAAACAAAAAGAGAAAAAAATCAACCTTTATGTATATGAGATGAAACATATTACATACCTTGGGATCTTTGTCATACAACTGTTTGACAAACGATTCATAACCTTTAAGTTCACCAACAACAATGTAGCAAAGAGAATATTTTCTCTTGAGCCATTATAAAGTAATTTATTTTCCTTTTCTATCAGAGGTTCATTATAAATACCATCACTTTCCCCATCGTCATCCGACTAAGCGAACAAGTCTTGGATCATTCAATTTGTCCCATCATATTGAACTATGTTATTATTTTCATAGTCTTCCATGGGATAGTTAACTTGACCTTCATTATTCTCTTCATGTTCCTCATCTTGTACACCATCATTTCTACTACTACTCGGTGCATTATTCATAAATTTAGGGGGGAATTCTAACTTTATAATTACAAACAATCATGCAAAATTAGTGTGTATAACAAATATTAAAACAATATAAAATTTATAAATACAATAAATATAAAGATAGGTAATTAATATATAGCTAATTACCATGGGACAATATTCATTTGATCCCCCATCAATGTGTTGATATCTCCTACAATGTCGTTTAGTTGTTCCTATTAAAATTCTTACAGGATGTGTAGTAAAACATATTTTGAAAGGGAAATAACATTTATCATCACCCTTTAAACCCTCTTTACTTTTTTTCCCACCTCTAATATTTTCTGACATTCTTCCCCAAAAAAATACAGTGATGATTATCTTATAAAATTGAGCGGTGTAACAAAATATGTATTATATTTTTCTAATTCAATTGACATATGAAAATAAATCTATTTTTCTCTTGACAAGAACACCTTATACACTTTTTGAATCGTCATCGTTATATAAAAATTATCGCAACATATATCAAATGAAACATATTTATTATTCTTGTCTGTCGAAACTTCGATGACAGTTGACCGAGTCAATGTTGACTTAGTCAAATAGTGAGTGACCATTTGAAGAGAGTAACGACTAGCCCTACTATTGTGAGTAATGAGACGAATCTAGAGGTGTCATATTTATTTAGACAAATATAGAGGTATCGTTGGTATTGAGATGAAGATAGATCTAGCGTTGGTATTGACATGAATAGAGATGTTTCCATATCAAGTTCGACGAATGTTGGTGGGATTAAAAAAATTGAATATTTATCTTGTATTTTTCAACAATAGGACCAATTTTGTCTGTATCGTCAAACAAATTTCAATATGTAGTAGTGAGGGGAAAGAAAATAAGGTTTGGGAAGGACTAAATGAATACTTTAAGTAAGTATGTCTTTCTTAGTAATCATATGATAGACAAAGTGAGGAATTTAGACACATAAACAGGGCAAGATGGTTCACCTGCAAGCATGTTTTCCACCAAAAGAATTGGTCAATCCATTTTCATCATCATATATAGATACCTTTATAAATCACTGATCAATTCATCATGAAGTCATACCATCAAATAAAAGGATGATAAATCAAAAGTAAATTAAGGCATGTAATTAAAAAAAAAATGATAAATTAAACTAAAGAAAATAAAAAACCTAATCTACTCCCTTTGTTGATTTTTTTTTGTATTTTTATTTATGTGAAAGGGAAGGGGAAATGAACAACCTATGAATCAAATGGGATGACACTTGTCATATAGGAATCCATCATTTGATTTATATGTAGGATTTATAACTTATAAGGAATTGTGAAAGAAAACTTCACTGACTTGCCAACCAACATATGCATATGGTGAGGTAAAAGGACCTATCAAAACCAAAAAGAATTGGTTACCATCCTACAAGAATTTCCAACCAACAAGACGAGCCTTTCACCTTATATTGAAAAAATCAATAGGATCAAGGAAATCCAGTTTATGGTTCAAATTTTTTAATGTAAAGGATAGGGTCTATAAACTCATCAAACAACTTATTGCCATATCTTGAAATATTCCCACTAGGAATAGGGTTAGCATACTCCAAGAAAGAATATAATGGATTTAAAATCATACTAAGGACTTTGATCTCCTAATTTTTATTGAAGGAAACAATACACATAAGATGGGTATGCATATCGGTGTTGAGTTCCTTAACTTCTCTTGATTGAAACATTGGATTTGAAAAAACATTATCCAATTCAATATCTTGATCAAGCTCATGAGGATATTCAAACGAAGACTCATCACATGTATAAATAGAATCAAAAGGGTCCTCATCAACTTGATTTGACCATTCACTTGTAATTTCATCATATAAAAATTTATCATAAAGGGGATTAAAGAGGTCAAAACCAAATTTCTTCTTTGTATAGTCAACTTCACCTTTGTATGCAAATGGATGAGAGACTTTGGGTAAACCATGATCTTGGGGTTGGGTTTTCTTTTTATTTTTGATAATGATGGTGTTGTAGGGGCTAGTCATCCCTGCCAACTAGACCTATAAGTCGACTATCCATGTCAACTGTAGTAGTCGGTTAGGAACTTGGTTGAACATATAATTAGAGTCAATCGACAGAGAAGTTAAGGAATGTGACCAACGGGTAATTGCATATCACACACATATATACACTATCATGTAATAGAGAGACAAAGGTTTTTCTGGACTCATATATAATAAAATCTATTGATGGTTCTCCCCCATTTGTGTATTCTCTTCTATATGGTTCTCTATGCAAGGATCTGTCGACAAACTTCTCATACTTTCCCCTAGAATACAACATTGATTTTGTTGTCAGTAGTTATGAACTCATGTGTGAACAACAAAAATACATGTATATTTTGACTTTGGAAGAGATACGTGAATGGTGGGAGCGTAAGGTTATCAATTAGATAAAACATTATGCAAGAAGAAATTGACTAACGCTTGTTGAAGCATTCACTCAATTCTTCTCAGAAACTCACAAATTATTTATGGAAGCCATTCCATAAGCATTATTCACATATTTCAATCATCCTAATGTGTAAATCCACTTTCGTTGAGCAGTTGATGCAGAAGATCATAAATTATGGAAGAAAAAACTTAAACAAGTGGGTCAAGAGGATTGTCGAAGAGCACATAGAAGATCATGAATTATAAGATAGAGAGTCAATTAAAACCATTAAGAAAAAATTCTATACAAAATTTCACAATGGATTCCTTTGCACCATCCCCTCCCCACTGCATAAATTCCTCTTAGACAAAGGAGTCAGTGAAATTGTTGAGAATTGAGCCCCCTTGAAATACCCCCCTCCAAACTCCAACTGGCGAAAGATATTGTTGGTCTTAATGTTTGAACCTGACTGTTAAAGGGAAGAGCTAGGCCACCTCAAGGATATAGGATGATTAGGTTTCATGAAATGATATTTGGTTAGTCTTTTAATGGGTCTTTGAAGGATATGGATATAGTTAAACTAGCTGAGATTGTTGTTGTAATATTTCTCGTGGTTGGTGGCACGTATAGTGATGAAAAATTAAATATATGAGAAGAAAAACAAATGAAACACAACATGCAATAGAATAATATTCATGTTGTGTAGAATTTTATACTTCAAAGTAATATTTCAAGGCCTAAATGAAAAATATCATATACAAATAATCCTCATAGGTTGCAAATGTAATATATCCCTTTTCACAAAAACAATAGTTGATTACTAGGTTGTGTGATAGTGAAGGGGATCCATTAAAACAATAGATGAAAGGGGAAATAAATTCACATTATACACATCTTAAATTTGCATCCAAAGTAAGACAAAATAAACAAGAGTTGCAGCAAAACACACACTATCACCAATAATTTTATTCACCAGGTAAGAAACTGTTACAGTTTTTGTTTGAACCTTCGACTGCAATCCTTATGCTTATTTTTTCCCAAAAATATGAACCCCTTTACATTCAAACATTGATGTATTTATGTCTGTTCCCAAAGGATTCGGCCCTCATTCTTGGATCTAATTCAATCAGTTAAATTATCATTACAATTAGATCCTACCAAGGCACTCCACAATCACTCGTAAATCACAATTTCTATACATGGTTTGAACTTGAGTGAAACTGTGGTGAAGCAATAGTCTATGAATTGTCCTTAATTAGACCTAAACAAAAATGTGGTTTATATCAAAAAGAGAATAACCACTTATTACAATTGGAAGCAATATATTTAACTACAGTAGAAAAAATCTATGAGTGCAGTTGTAAGTAAAGATGATAACTGAAGTGGAAAACTTATTAAGAAAAAAATTGAAAGTTGTAGTTTGTTTTCAGATTTGCATGAATACCCACGTAAACCAAAAAATGGAGACCAACATTGAACACTTAGATAAAAATCACCCATAATTTGGCGAATTTCTCAGAAATATGACCTCAAATACCTCTTTGATTCTCTTAGACCGTGATACCTATGTAAAATATGAGACATGCATTTGTGCATGGTCCTATTCCCAACAAAATTTTCTTTCCTTTTTCAAAAATTCATTTCCATCTCTTCGGAAGGTGTGCCCAAAGACAATGACAAAAATAGGGAAATCAACATTTCACGAATTTCTAGAAAAACGGCCTCAAAGGTTTCTTCAATTCTCCCAAACCGTGATACCAGTGTAAACTATGAGAGATTTTTTTTTGCATGGAATTGATTTAAACAAAAAACTCTTTCAGTTTTCACAAATTCACCTCCAGTTGTTCATAAGGAGTGCCGGAAGACAATGACAAAAACAAGAAAAAACTAAGCATTTTGAGAAAATTTAGGAAGCACCTTTTAATGTTTTTTTTTGCATATTTTGGTACTTGTTTTTCCACCTATGGTATTTCTTTGCATATTATTATGTTTCATTCAATATATTTCTTCTGCTATTGCAAACTCTGTTTTTTTTTTTTCTTTTGAACTTGTTTTTTATGGTTTTCATCTCATATTTGGGTGCTACCCTGAATTGTTTGCGAACCATTTCTCCCACAGGTTCTTGCAGCTCCAATATATTAAATTATTTACCTTTGTTTATCTTAGGAGAATCCATAATCATGGTTTCCATAGAAACAAAATCCACAGTAATAGTTTATGGACTGTGTTGTCTATTCCTCCTTTGGCTCCTTGTCTTTATTCTAGAATTTTTTGTTTTGCTACATGGTTGCAGTCACTACCTCATCCTCGGAATGAATACGTAGCTAATACCTATTCAATACCTACCAAGGACATAATTCTTGGCCCTTTAATTATAATAGATCATGGAGCACCTATGCATGATCCTTATTTGATCGTTAACACCCAAAAAAAACTTGTTAATTGTTGTTTGCAAGAATAGGGATATTCTTAAAATCAACCTATTTTCACACTAAGAACCCGATTTAAATTGTTTACAACCCCTCAGTGACATAACTATGGTGAATATATTTCATTAAATCCAAATCATAATAACAATTGACTTTGTAAAGAACTAGGAAAGGGAGAAAACACCTAGGAAAATAAAACAACAAAATGACCCAACACATCTTAAATGAAAACCAAAAAGTAAAAAGGAAAGGGTTTGATGGTGAGACTTGCATGGTGGAGGAATGGAAAGAAGTAGTGCATACCTAGGATATAACATCGGCTCCAAATGGGGATAACACCTCCCTGTGAGGTGCTAAGAACAATAGATTATGTGACTTTAGTTCTTAATTCATGCCCCTTCATCACCAATTTCTTTCACTCTGATTACCAGCCCTGCTACCTGTCTTATTTGAAATTAAAACCATACATACAACTATACCCTAGTTACTTTATTGGGATATGGAGTATTGTATTCAGAATAAACTACTGCAAACCAAATGCTTGGAAAAGTAAGCTTATTCTCCTACTCTAATTTGTTGAAACTTTCTACTCAGGTATAAGAAGATTTCCGTAGTAACCATTCAAGAAATTGATCTACTAACCAGATTTCTTGAACCTGTTTTACGAAAGTAAAAAATTGAAAATGAAACTACAACTCACATTGAATATGAACCCCAAACTTGGAGAGAAACCATGATAGAGGAATAAAACTGATAAAATCCTTTAATTATGTAGCCATAGGATCATAAAAATCATGACCAATTACCTCTTTATTGATAGTAAACTCATGTTATTTCTTCTCCATATGAACATATTGTCCATGCGAAAAATATTCTCCAGTAGAAATGTTGACATCCCCATTTTTGAGAGCCGAAAATGGAACAAGAAAATGTTGCAATCTGGTTCCACTTTTGATTTCTCCCTTTAAGTTTAGAGTGGAAATTTAATCACTACTATAAGAATTTGAGACAATGACAAATGCAACTAGAGTATTGTTTCTGACATCTATAGTTCTGCTATCACAAGCATATTGGTATTCATAAAAATTTTGGCCAACAAATTTACCTTACAACAATTGATTACTGTGTTGTATAGAAATGTCTTCAACAGATTTCAAAGCAAAGGCATCATAAAAATCAGAGGATAGTCGTTTACTTCCATTTATTCCAGTAGTAGGAACAACTTGAGTAGTGAGGGAATCATTTGATGAGAAAGAAAACATGTCCAGTTGATCCTGTAGCTCTCTCTCATTTTCTTGACCAAAATTTAAACACATATAATCCTGAAGGTTATCATAAGTCGAGAATGTGAGCTGATATCCAATATTTACAGTCAAATGTTGAGGGGAAGTAACTTGTTTTTTGAAAAATTGATCATCACTCTCTACAAAATCTTCATGAAAGTCATCATTAACAGAATCATCCCTCTTCTCTTAACTAAGAAAAGGTTCACTTGTACATGTAAATTCATCTTTGCGATAATAATCAATATACTTAGCTTCAAGAATAGAAAAAAATGATTTATTAGCTTCAGGATCTGAGAAAGAATAAAAATCTGAAAGTGATGCATTAGTATGCTAAAGAAAATGAAAACCCAGATCATATTTTCAATGTCCATATCCTTCGTTGGATTCATCTATATCAAAATATGATTTATGTTACTCATAAACGTGTTCATGTCGTCGGTGTTTCATGGAAACCTGCACAGGAGATCTAGCTAAAGCATGCACAAACAAATCTTATCAAGA
>SNQJ01S0073021.1:0-14826 GCA_010110895.2 Picea sitchensis | reverse complement strand
CTATTAGGAAATTTTTCAATCCTTCCATGATCTCCCCTTTTAAACCATCCATCTTAGTATCCAACTTAGCTTCCATTGAATCCATCATCTCTTGTAGTTCATCTTTGGTTACTGTCTTCTTTTGTGAATCATTTATGTCCCTATGCATTTCTTCACCTTCATCAATAGTCCAAGTAGGATTGTCTGGAGGCTTATTTGGTGTAGAATTGCCCTTTTTTGGTGGCATGTTGGCCAAGTATCACTTTAAAACTTGATTTTGAGGTGGTTCTGCTAAACAATATTCCTTTTATTGTATATCCAAAATTTTGGCCCTTCTGAGTATGAAATTTTATTTTTTGTAGGTCTCTGATATTTCGTCCCTTCAATGCCATAGGTCTGATAAAATTGGATGTGCCAAGCGGAATTTATGGTAACTTTCCCACAACTTGCTGATTTTTGGCCTTTCGAGGAGATCTCACTTGTATAGCGTGCCCCACACAAAATAATTGATATAAAATTATGAAACTCATAGAAGCACTACTACGGTGTGTCCATTATTCAATGCAATGAGTCTCACTCAATTTGGATACTCTAGGAAGAATTTATGATTGTTTTACCTAGAACACCTTCTTGAGACTAGTCAACAAGACTAGTCAAATACCCTATCTTCCACAGGGTGTATCTACAAATTTATGATGACCCAAATGATGAAATTGATACCACAAATACCTTACTAATTTCTGAGAATATCCTCCAGCGTTCAGGGTCTGAAACGTTACAGAAAAAATGTTATAGAGAAAATTCCTCAATGACTCAATTTAGGATGATTCCATAACCCTATCTTACAAAGGCTGCATCTCCGAAAGTATAAGGCCTCAGGAGATGAAATGTTAACCCAATGTACCTTGATCCGGCTACTAAATATCCTCAAAGGAGTTCCTTCTGAATCATTGTAGAAAACAAGTTATAGCGAAAATTCCATGGTGTCTCAGATGTAGCAACAAAACCCCAAGACCTAGAGCTCTGATACCATACATTAAGAACCAAATATCAATTTTAGATAATTTTAGATCATAAACCTTGAAAAATAGATAATTTTAGATAATAAACCTCTTCGAGGGGGCAACCTCCTTTTACCCCACATAAATGCTCAAGTACAAGATGATTCCAAATGAAAATGTTAGGAGACTAGGAGGTATAATTACAACTAATGGAATAAATCCGACATAAATAAAATAACATTACTAATGTAATATGCCCCAATTAAGAGGTAATGAGCCAATATTAGGGCTTAACAATTAAAATATAGACTTCATGATCCTCATATGGTTCAGATGAAGGAAATGGATCGAGATAAATAATGTAAGAAGAACACAAATGGTCTTTCCTCAAAAAGGAATATACAATTGTAGGTTTATGATCATCTGAATATACAAAGAAGAAGATAATCCTTTTGATATGGAATGGGAAATATAGGAAAGAATTAATGAAAAAGAATATAATCTCATAGAGGAAACTCATAAGTCGATACCTGGACTTTCCCTTCTTCATTTTCATTTATCTGTTAATAGGGTTGATCCTCTAGTGGAGTCTTTTTTCTTGTGGAGTCGCCAGATGAAATATTGCAGTCACTATGTGTGTCTGGTTTCTGTTCACCATAAACAAACTAGATTTGATCATTGTCGTTCTCCCATGGAAATATTTCTTTGTTACACCATTCCTTGGTAGTGGCACCAGAAGATGTTGGTCCTAAAGTCTGCACCTAACTACTAAAGGGTAGAGCTAGGCCACCTCAAGGATTTAGGATGATTAGGTTTCATGAAATACTATTTGGTCAGTTTGTTGATGGGTTTCTGAAGGATATGGATATAGTTAAACTAGTTTATATTGTTGTTGTAAGATTTATCGTGGTCGGTGGCACGCATAGTGATGAACAATTAAATATATGAGAGGAAAAACAAATGAAACACAACATAAAATACAATAATATTACTATTGTGTAGAATTTCAGAATTCAAAATAGTATTTCAAGGCCTAAAAGACAAAAATCAGATACAAATAATCCTCACAGATTGCAAATGCAATAGATCCCTTTTCACAAAAACAATAGTTGATTACTAGATTGTGTGATGGTGAAGGGGATCCATTAAAAAAATAGATGAAATGGGAAATAAATGCATATTGTACACATCTTAATTTTTCATCCAAAGTAAGACAAGATAAACAAGATTTGAGACAAAGCACAAACTATCACCAATAATTGTATTCACTAGGTAAGAAATAGTTAAAGATTTTCTTTGAAGCTCTAGCTATAATCCTTATGCTTGATTTTTTCAAAAGTATGAAACTCTTTACATTCAAACATTTATTTATTTATGACTTCTCATTCTTGGATCTAATTCAATCAGTTAAATTCTCATTACAATTAGATCCTACCAAACCACTCTACTATCACTCATAAATCACAATTTGTATACATGGTTTGAACATGAGTGAATCTGTGGTGAAGAAATAGTCTATGACTTCTCCTTAATTAAACCTAAACAAAAATGTGGTTTATATCAGAAAGATAATAACCACTTATTACAATTGGTAGCAAAATCTTTAACTAAAGTAGAAAAACTCTATGAGTGAAACTATACGTAAAGTTGATCATTCAAGTGGAACAGTTCTTAAGAAAAAATTTCAAAGTTGTAGCTAGCTATCAAATTCGCATGGATTCCCCCGTACACCAAAAAATGGACACCAACTTTGAACACTTAGACAAAACTCACCCAGAATTTGGTGCATTTATGGGAAAATTGACCTCAAAATAATCTTTGATTATCTCAGACAGTGATATCTGTGTAAAATAAGAGAGAGGTTTTTGTGCACATGCCCATTCCCAAAACAATCCTCTTTCATTTTTCAAAAATTCATTTCCATCTATTGGGAAGGTCCGCCCAAAGACAACGACAAAAACAGGGAATTCAACATTTCACGAATTTCTAGAAAAACGACCTCAAAGGTCTTTTTGATTCTCCCAAACCGTGATACCTATGTAAAATATGAGGTTTTTGTGCATGGACTTTTTTTCAACAAAAATTTCTTTCAAATTTCACAAATTCACCTCCATTTGTTCATAAGGCATGCCGGAAGACAATGACAAAAACAGGAAAAAAACAGAGCATTTTGAAAAAATTCAGGAAGGGCCTTTTAATGTTTTTGTTTGCATATTTTGGTAACTATTTTGAATCCTATGGTATTTCCTTTGCATATTAGTATGATACATTCAATATATTGCTTCTTCTATTGAAAACTCTAAATTTGTTGCTTTTGAGCTATTCAACATATTGCTTCTTCGGTGCTACCCTGGATTTTTGGCCAACCAATTATCCCACAAGTTCTTGCAACTCCAATCCCTTACCTCTTTTTACCTTTTTTGATCTCAGGAGACTCCTTGATCAAGGTTTCCATAGGAACGAACTCTGCAATAACAATTTATGGACTATGTTGTCTAGTCCTCCTTTGGCTCCTTGTCTTTGTTCTAGAATTTATTTATTTTGTTGCATGGTTGTAGTCACTACCTCATCCTCGGAATGAATATGTAGCTAAGACCTATTCAACACCTTCAAAGAATATAAATCACAACAATGTAATGATAACGAATCATGGTACACCTATGCATGACCCTTATCTTATCATTAACACCCAAAAAACAACTTGTTAATTGTTGTTTGCAAGAATAGGGATATTCTTAAAATCAACCTCTTGTCGCAGTAAGGACCTGATTTAAACTGTTTGCAACCCATCAATGACATAACTATGGTGAAATTATTTCATTAAATCGAAATCATAAGAACAACTGACTTGGTAAAGAACTAGGAAAGGGAAAAGCACCTAAGAAAATAAAACAACAAAATGACCCAACACATCTTAAATGAAAACCAAAAACTAATAAGGAAATGGTTTGACAGTTAGATTTGCATGGTGGAGGAATGGAAAGAAGTAGTGCAAACCTAGGATATAATAGATACAATAAGAGTGGGAAGATTTATAGTCAGATAACTATAACATACGAGAGAATCTTGGGATTACCTTTTAATGAAATGAACATACAACAAATGACAATGGAAACCATCGACCATGAGTAAGTCAGGTCAGCGTTGGGGAGTGGATATCCATGGGATGAGATAAGTCTAAGTTGAAGTTAAAGACAAAGTTGAATTGAATTCAAGCCACACCCAAGTCAAAAATATCGGAAGCTAAGAGAAAGATGACTAATTCAAATGTATATGCAAGTCGAATGAAAATTCATAAACCACCAACAAACATTCAAAAATAATATCTAGATAAAAGGAAAAATAAACAAGAATAATTGTGAAATGAGAGGGATCTCTGAAAATCTCATAGAAAATGTACCCATGTGTAGCAGATCGCTGGAGAAACCCCTTAGAGTTCCCTAACATCTTCTAAGAGGAGTAGAAGGCTACAATTGAGTATGTCAACCGATGGTGCCCCACAAGCCAATAACCAAGTTGACATGGAGATCCACCATTCGGGACCCAAAATTTGAATTTTTCCTATCATAAGTCCTAGGCTGCGAATTTGAGACTTCCTCCAACAAAAACTTCACATACATAATCACATTGGCTATGGTGTAAAACTTATATCACTCATCAAATAAGAGATACAATGCTAATTTAAGAAAAACAATATGGTCAAAATCGATGAGAATATATACTTCTTCATGTAAAAGATCTCATGGACACCACCCCCCTCTCGAATCTACTTTTAGAAGATCCAAATTCAATAGATAGTGAAAAAAAACCGTCGCAACCTTGTAGAGGACAATTCGTCAAATATTTAGATAAATCTTTGCATACAGACACTCAAATCCAAATCAAATAACCTACACAATTATAAATTGAATTAGTCGAGTCAGAAACCCAGAATCTAACTCAAGAAATTAATTTGACCTCTCAATCAACCTTGACACAAACTCTTAAAATATTTCCATTCTCAAATAAATTCCAAAAAGAAAATATGGGTCTAAGTCATATCTTGATTTACAAAGGTTATGAAGACCCTAAGGGACATTGGTTCATCTGCATGAAATTTGGGACATAGACGACATAGCTGATGAGGAAAATGAAATGGCATAGTTCGGTGCCACCCTTTGAGATAGAGAACTTACATGGTTTATGAATTATATGGACAATCAACAACACTCAAAGGAGTATATAAAGAAAATATTCGTCAAGTTATTAAAAATTAAAGATAATTGTTACTTGGAAACACAAAAACTCAAATAAATCAAGCAAAACCCTGGAGAAATAGTCTGAGAACATGATAAGAGGTTTAAATATTTATTAAGTCAAATACCTTACACAATCAACAAAAATATGTTAGTACAATGGTATGTAGCAGGATTACTACAAAATATCATAATTCCCCTTTGAAGTTACGATCTTCATTCATGCACAAAAATAATGAAAAAAACACATTGAATTGAAATCAATGACGAAGGCACCGTATCTTCGACAATCGTTGAAAAAATACCGGAAGAAAAGATCACAGAGCTACAAAAATAAATAAAAAACATGTCCATTACATGAAATGAAATATGTTGTACTATTTTCTCAAGTGAGGGTCACACAATATATTACAACACCTTCAGTCATGCACTGGACCCAGAAGTCAAACGCATCTAGATCGAACCATATTGTGATATTTGTGAAGCATCAACAATTCACACAACAAGAGACTTTGTTCACAATCTAAGGAATCCATGCTCCAAGTGATTATATATTTTCAAATAAAATAATAATTCCAGTCAGGAATGTTAGCTAAATAGAAAGAACATACCAAATATTCACTCAGTATATCATACACAGGTCGTTGACCACCTTGTTGACCAACAAATGGAAACAAATAAAGAGGAATATTGGAGTTACTTCACACACACATAGGATTTATTTTTCCTAAGGTTTTTCMTCATTTAATTGTCATGATTCAGTGTCCTATATTTTCAAAAGCATATTCCTCTAARGAGAATATTCTATTCAGTTTTCACTTCAATTTGACTAGTTGAGTGGAGTCTAGACGCTGCATTGGTTTTGTCACCATGCAACATTGGGATCATCACTAGCTAATGTGCATTTTCCTTGTGATCATCACCATAATAGAACATTACCATTGATTCCTTGATCTCCTCCTCACTTCATTATGTTTCAGTCAGTTAACTAAAGACTGTCAGACTAGCTAACTCAGTTAGGTGGCAGTTCACTCCCGCAACTACCCGAGAGACTAGACTAGGTGGAATTTCACTCCCATAACTAATGGTGTGTGTCCAGAGCACTCTATACCACCACTATGGTGCATTTAGTTCACCTCCAGTGCACATTGTTTGAGTTATACAGAGTATATCATGTGTAAATTATTCATTATTCATCGGGGTTAATGAGAATTCTTCCATTCTTTCTCTCTTGCTTCTTCTTTCTCAATTTCTCTCTACAAATGTGTGTGATATTTTATATATAGATATATTATGTGTAGGTTCAACACATTTACATGGTATCAAAGCTGATGTACTGCTAATAAAAGCTACACCAAATTATTTTTGCAGGTACCAAAGATTGAAGACAGTGGAAAAATGGAATTCCCAAAAGAATTCATTCTTACACCTTACAATTACTTTTCAAGGAAGGAGAGAATAATAATGCATCTCCGAACTAGAGGATTGTACAGGTTAACCTTGAATACAGATACAAAACCAACATCAACCATAGAAAAATCCAAGTATCTAAATCGAATGGATGAAGCATTTGGAACAATTTGCAGTCTCATCTCTCTCAATCTCTTTTTTCACATATCTTCATGTAAAACCCCAATGAATCCTGGAACACCTTGGAATGGATCTTTGGAAAATAGGATGAGATGAGGGGACACATGCTCGAAGTGGAATTTCTCACATTGGATCCAAAAAGCTTCGACAATATCCAAGATTTCCTTACAAAATACAAGGATTTGTTTTCACAACTCAAATCTTGTGGGGTTGATAAATCTGAGGAGAAACAAATGGTTCTAACCATTCTCTCCAAACTTGGTCCTAAATTCTTTGTGTTCGTATCCACATTTGATTCAGTCAAATTCGACTCTAGAGCCACCTGGAAGATGCGCTCCCTTGAGGAATTTATCGAATCCCTGACACAAGAGAAAGCCAAGCTCATCAACATCATGCTCTTATTGTGAAATATGAAAACCATCAATATCAAAAATCTAAACATAAATAAAAAAGGAAATCCCATGCAAATCCAAATAAGGAAGGGTACTCAAAACCCTTCACCGATGCCTCTAGATCCAAAGGTGGAAAGAGAAGAAAAGGGGAGAAATGCACATACTTCCATAAAGGATTCCATCTAGAATATGCATGCATTCATAAAACAATATATCTAATGACTCAAATACTTCAGAAAAATAACCTTGGATATCGCATCCCCAAGGATGTGAAGAAGAAGAAGCCAGAAGATCACAATCCCAAGAAAGGAGATTCTAGCCATGCCTTGATTTCCATCAACTCCTCTTTCGATGCTTGGATAGTAGATTATAGATAATCACACCACATAGATACCAAAAATGCAGTCTATTCTTCATTGGATGCATGAAAAGGTCTTCCTATTTTGATGGGGCACAACTCTCCAGTTGAGGTCACCGACAAAGGAAGGATTGAACTCACCAATGAAAGCTTCAAGAATGTGCTACATGTTCCCAAAAATTCCTTCAATCTTCTCTTCATGTATCAGATGAAAAATTCCAAAACTGGAAAGAAATTCATATTCACACCTAATATAGTGGACATATATGACATGCAAACCAATTCCAGGGTTGCTACCAGTGAGCTAAATCATCAATCTAGATTGTATACATTTTCTGAATTTATTGATCTAGATTATGGTTTACTACTTACCCATGTTGATGAAAGTAGTAGGATATGGAACAAAAGGTTTGGGCATTTTAATGTCATATATATGAAACAAACTAGTAAGAAACGATCGGTTGATGGTCTACCATACATCCGTTTCTCCAAAGGAATATGTGAGGGATGTGTTATTGGAAAACACCCTCAAGAGAAATTCGACAAGGAAAGACTTAGAGATCTTCCTCTCCTTTGGATATGATCTATAGTGAACTCATGGGTCCCTTTACACATCCATTAATCAACAAAGAGAGGTTTTTTCTCATTTTTGTCGATGATTTCTCACATTTCACATGGATTTACTTTCTCGGGAAAAAAATTGAAGTCTTTCATCACCTCAAAGATTTGAAAGCCCTTTTTGAGACATAGTCCGGAAAGAAAATCAAAATCCTATGAACAGATAATGGGGGAGAGTATGTCAATCATGAGATTCATAATATTTTTCACAAGGAAGGGATTCAGTTGCAACACACATTTCCCTATACTCCGCATCAAAACAGAGTTGTTGAGTGGAAAAATAGATCTCTAAAAGAGATGGCATCTTGCATGCTAGATGAAAAGTCACTACCAAAGACACTATGGGCCCAAGAACTTAATTGTTAAACCTACATCCAAAATAGATATCCCCATATATATGTGAAGGATAACACCCCCTACGAGGCTTGGAGCGGCCTCAAACTAGAAGTGAAACACTTTTGCATTTTTGGTTCACATGCATGGGCCTGAATTCCCTTTGAAAAGAGGAAGGCACTTGATCCATAGAGCACATAGTGTATATTTGTTGGATACCCCGATGGTGTGAAGGGATACAGACTTATTGATATTTCCTTAGATCGACTCATCATTGAGTGAAGTGTCAAATTCAAGGAAAGTGTCTCACATGTACCTCAACAGTCACTTGCAAACACCTTCATTCTTCCACCTATCTAAGATGATGAGCATGCACATGCTAATTCTTCTTCATAAGATATTTATAATTCATAGGGTTCAAATTATCTAGACACAGAGTCAGTATAGTCAAATGCAGATTCAATGCATCCAAATGTATATGCAGAGCCAGAGCAAAGGCCCAAGTGGGCACAAACTACTCTTCAGGATGCAGGGGATCTTGTTGGTGATCCAACCGATACTAGGAGGAATCAATTTGATTTCAAGGAGCCTCCTATTGCATTCACTACCATTGAACCATTTCCCTCTAGGCATATTTTCTTGGTTCAGTCTTCAGATCCATAGTCTTATAGTGAGGCTATTAGAAATCCCTTTTGGGAATCCTCCATGTAGGAGGAGTACAACTCCCTCCTCAAGAACCAAACTTGGGATCTGGTTCCCCTTATTTCTAGAAGGAAACTTGTCAGCTACAAATGGGTCTACAGGACCAAGAGAATAATAGATGGAAATATTAGCAGATACAAAGCCAGGCTTGTCTCCAAAGTATTTTAGCAGGTGCATGGCATTGACTATGATGAGACCTTTGCTCTTGTAGCAAATATGGATTCCATACATTTGGCACTTTCCATTATGGTGGCCAAGGTATGGGAATTCCATTAGATGGACGTGAAGAATTCATTTCTTTGCGGTGATCTCTCTGAGGAGATCTATATGGAGTATCCCCATGGATTTATGCAAGATTCCTTTTTGGTCTTTCAACTGAATAAATATCTTTATGGCCTCAAGAAGGCTCCGAGGGAATGGTATGCCAAGATGAAATCCTACCTATTGTCACACAAATTTGTATGTTGTAAATCAAACCCAAATGTGTGCATGCTCAAGACAACTGATTCACTTCTACTCTTAGTTCTGTATGTTGATGATTTGGTGATCATCGGTTGCTTTACTTCACCATCTGTTGCAGTCAAGAGGATTGTACATGATATATTTTTTATGAAGGACATGGGTCTGCTACACTTCTTCCTTGGACTCGAGATCAGTTAGGATGCATCAGGCATCAAATTGTCTCAGGACAAGTATGCTCAAGATCTGCTTGAGATATTTCACATGACAGAATACAAGTCTTCTCTGAATCCTTTCCTCTCAGGAATCAAACTTCAGGATGGAGGGGACACTGCACTGATTGATATCACACTGTGCATAAAACTAGTGGGGAGCTTGTTGTATCTCACACATTCCAGACCATACCTCTCCTATACAGTTGGTGCAATTTCCAATTTCATGCAAGAGCCACATGAGCTACATTGGAAGGATACAAAGCATATTCTTTGATACGTGCATGGAACCGACACCTTTGGGATTCATTATGTAATAGACTCTACATTAGATATCATCAGTTTCATTGATTCTGACTGGGTTTGTGATAGCACTGATCACAAGTCTACATCTGGTTACACACTCAGTCTTGGTTCTGGGCCTATTTGTTGGTCAAGCAATAAGTGGGCTGCTATTTCTCTATCTTCAGTCGAGGTAGAGTACAAAGAGGTAGTTAACATAACCATTCAGACTACGTGGCTGCAACATTTTCTAAATAAGTTGAGAATTTAGTTTCATCGGTCGATTCTCATCTAGTGTAACAACCACAACACCCTGAAATTCTCCAGAGATCCAGTTCAGAGGTAGTAGATGAAGCACATCGAGATCCACATGCACTACATCTAGTAGTTAGTACACGATGGGATCATCGACCTACAGTTATTTCCTTCAGCAGAACAGACAACAAACATCTTCACCAAGACCTTCACTGAGCAGAAGATCCATTCTCTATGAAGTCATGTTGGAGTGAAGGACACGGTTTCCTAGCAACTACCAGTTCTTCTTTTGACATACATTGTAACTTGAGAGGGGGGGGGAGGGGGGGGGTTGGTGATTTTTTACCTCTTTACTCACTTTATTTCAATGTATCTTTTGTATTTGGGTACCTAACATGGCCTTGTTGTCGGGACCCATTCTTTATTTTCACCATAGTGATGTTCATGGGGGGGTGTTTTAGTTACTTCACACACACCTAGGATTTATTTTTCCTAATGTTTTCCCTCATTTATTAGTCATTATTCAGTATCCTATATTTTAGGAAGAATATTCCTCTAAGGAGAATATTCTCTTCAGTTTTCACTTCAGTTTAACTAGTTGAGTGTAGTCTAAATGCTGCATTGGTTTTGTCACCATGCAACATTGGGATCATCAACAGCTAATCCACATTGTCCTTGGGATCATCACCATACTATCACATTTCCCTTGACTCCATGATCTCCTCCTCACTTCACTATGTTTCAGTTAGTTAATTGAAGACTGACAGACTCGTTGACTCAGCTAGGTGGCAGTTCACTCCCGCAACTGCCCAATAGACTAGACTAGGTGGAAGTTCACTCTCGTAACTATTGGTCTGTGTCAATATCTCTCTATACCACCACCATGGCACATTTTATTCACCTCCAGTATGCATTGGTTGAGTTATATAGAGCATATCATGTGTAAATTATTCATTATTCATCACGGTTAATGAGAATTCTTCCATTCTTTCTCTCTTGCTTCTTCTTTCTCAATTTATCTCTGCAAATGTGTGTGATATTTTCTAGATAGATCTTTTTTGTGCAGGTTCAACACATTTACAAGGATGAGGTCGAGGTGGTTATCAAGTTTGAGGTACAGGACGAGGAAATTTTGGTAGAGGATGCATCAGAGGACGTTATTATTGCTTCAATTTTTGGAAAGATGACCATATGATCCCATATTGTCCCATTAAAGAAAAAATTGATCTCAAGTTCTATAATATATGTGGAGTAGGATATCATTCCCTAGAGGATTTTCTGATTGTACTAGAAAATGTTATGAACAAAAGAAATGTAAATCTCTTTCACACAATGCCAAAACAAGAGATTGTGAAATATAAGAACCTTGATGTAATAACATAATCAAGAGTTGGTGAAGATATTTATCCAGATACAACAAGTTGAGAAAGGAGAGACCGACATATATACCCTGATCCATATCAACAGGACAAAATGATGCAGTAAGGGATTAAATTATTCAAAAATATTGACCAAGATAAAATAATTAAGGGGGAACATACAAGCATTTCCAACATGGCGTTAGAAATTTTTTTACAGATGAAAAAACAAAAGCAGTTAGTCAGTTTTTTGATTGACCTAATGAGTAGTCTAAGGGAAAACAAATAATACCAAATTCTTGTCAAAAGTATGCGCCAACTATCTCAAGAAAGACATACCAACGAATTCAACCCACAAGTCGACCTCAAAATTGATGGACACATGATCAATGAAGTAGTAATAGATTTTGGATCTCAAGTAAAAATACTCCCATGGGAAACATGGATTCGATTGGGAAAACCACTACTGCAACTAACCATGAATTTCCTTAAGCTAGTATATGAGAGGTTCATTGAACCAATCAGTACCCTTAAAAGCGTAATAATATCCATAATGGGAATACTAATGAGAGTAAATTTTGAAGTAATCAACTTAGTTGAAGGAATCCCTACCTATACCACATTAGTCAACACATCTTGGGGAAGGAACATGTGAGCTACAATCTTCCTTGAAAGAGATTCGATACAATTGAAAGGGAGAAGAAGAAAAATTATAATCCCACTAGATCCCAGGGAAGGAAAACCTTGGGTTGAGACAAGGGACAAAGCTTAGGAAATCTAACCACTATATAAAATAAATAATGAGGAAAGATACAATGTTGAGCCAAAGAAAGAAGGAGAAATCCTAGTCGGTTCTCCCTTATCAATAAGACAAAATTCAGATACATAATTGTACAACTAGAAAATGGATAACTACGAAGCCTAAGAAAATGAATGTTGGTTGATATAATAAATACCAATAACAATAACCAAATCATTCTTTTGAATACAAGTTGTACCCATTTTGGAATAAATAAAGCTAAAGAAAACACTAACAATTATTTCGACTCATACAAATCCAAGGAAACCCTAGCGATTCAGTGAAAGGAACTCTTCGTAGGTGCATGTAGACAAAGTGTCTAAGTTAGTCAAAGAATAGGGGAGAATTCAAATTCTAGTCGATTCTTTGATGGTTCAAGCTGCCAAATGGTGGGAAAAGCATGCACCTCGACTACATACATGGAACATTCACACTTTATACCGTGTCGAACAATTTGGGGGAAAACAATTATCAACAAACCTGGACATCCTGACTTTCAAACTAGGGTTCGACCCAGTAGTTCACATTCAACAATGTGACAAGGAATGTAAAAACGTAGGAGACCGAGATGAATGAGTATGGCCAGACATGTTTTTGAATGCATTATACAACATACCACATAAATGGTATAAGATCGAATAAGTGTTTGGACATACATTGAACTGGAACACAATCAAAATTAACTTTGTTAAATACTTTGAATTTAGATTAGAGGAGGCACGTTTGAAAGAAACAACAAAATAAATCAAAATCTTTTTAGAAAAATCAAGTCCTAAGAAGAAAAAATGAAAACGAAAACCAAAAGAAAAGCAAAGTAAGATTAAGAAAAAAATGTAACTAATAATTCGGTTACTATAATTAGGTACAAAGAAACTGTTCAACAAGTACAATATGTACAATCAATGAGAAACATCAAAGCATTCAATTGTGAAAAAATGAGAAGGGAACAAATCCCCTAGTAATAAAATGGAGATTAATTGTAGAAAGCAAGAGAAAACTCAATACTTGATCAAGATCTATGTCATTATATAAACAAGAGAATTAGTCGATCCAGTGAAAGACCAGTGCATCATATGGTCAAATGGAAAACTTATAAGTGTGAGTCTAGAGGGACAATTGACGAGGACAAATATCAACCTAGAAAAATTAGAATTGATAATCCAAGTAACCAAGAACTGTCCAAGCAACGAAAACATGTCTTTAAATGACCAAGTCTTAGTGGAATTGACAGAAAAGAAGAAACCAACAGTTGGATCTCATGAGAGGAAGACTTCAACCAATTGGAAGAATCGAATTGACCATGAGCATCAACGCAAAAATGACCAAATCAAACACATAACCTAATAAGTTGAAGTTGACTCAACCAAATTGCGGGGAGGATTTAACAACATTAATAACCCACCGTCCATCCCCACCCATTTCGATGTCACCATTGTAACAATCACTTCACATTGTTAGTGTCAGAAGTCACTCCTGGATTGCTTGCAGGAGCAGATCCCAATGCCCATCATTTTTTATGTCACGATAGTTTTAATGGGTGATCAAATGGTTAGAGACTCAGGGGGATATCACTCCAACTCGGGGAATGGGTTTGGTATGTAAGGAACAAAGGAGGTCTTGATCTAAATTTAGTCAGTGAGTTGATTAAAAGATGAGCAAGTGGAAAACTTGGTAAGAAGAGTGAGCAAACTACCTCGGGCAACAGGCTTTTCAGCAGTTTGCAAAAGAAAGACTCTGAATGCAAGATACTCTTGGTTCAGGGTTTCAAGAAACTGAAAGGGGGACTCAAATGGATTCTCCAATTCCAAGTCGTTCAGTGATAAGAAAATCACAAGGACCAATTAGAAACAATGAAACTGTTACAGTGATCCAATCTACATCATCCTATAACAGTTACAACTCGACTAGATTCTCCAATTTCGAGCTGCTCTAACACGGTGTAAACAAAGACGTGAAAGAAACTGACATTCATAAGGCAAGAAGTCTCAAGAGTCCATGCATAACCAGAATAACAGTGCTTCATTAAAGTTTTACAACCGGGAGCCTCACTCAACCATCAATCCCGTACCAAAATGGAAAAATTGCCTACATATACTCAAAAAGAAACCAACAGCGAAACCAAGACACTGCATTAAAAAAATTGCGTCTGCATGCCCACTGACAATCTGCACATGCAGACTCTGGCAGATCGTGCACCTATGGCAGACGCAATTGAACTCCTGACCGTCCTATGGGTGAACCGACGTGCATTTA
>SNQJ01S0073020.1:54767-66498 GCA_010110895.2 Picea sitchensis | reverse complement strand
ATACCCATACTCCGTTCTAGGCTAAGAACGAGTCACACTCCTATTCTAGTGCAACTCTTGTATACTTAGGCAATTTTGCTAACAGTTTAATACTTAGTCATATATAACCATACATCCATGAACATAAGAAACCAAGAGAACAACTGCGGAACAAACGAAAGACATACACATAAATAGTGCGGATGACACGAACTATGCCTAACACCTAGCTAAGTCTTTGTTATTGCGAAACAATCACAATATGAGCACCATCGATTCGATTTACAACTTGGGCAAAGTCACATGACTCACCTCACCTCACCAAGACACTCATACACAAATTCGTCGCACCAAGACTCTCTGTCGCAACCATCTCTGCAACCTCTTGCGATGCACCTCAGACGTGCCCTCAACCACAAACTTGTCCCTTCGTTACTGCAAACTTCACCAAGAACACAGATTTCGGTTCTACCTCACACATGGCTCCAACAGACCTGTGTTTACAAACTTCCCCAAAATATCCTAGAGCGTCCCACCCTTGGCTACTTGTCTTCCATCTCGACAGTTTTGCCTCAGTTTTGCCTTGCCTCATAATTTTTCCTAAGACTTTCCCTCTCCAAATCTCTTATCAAAATCTGCCTTCCTTGGTTGTGTGCCCTTGTGCTCTTATAGGGACTCCAAGGGTCACCAATGCGAAACGTCATGTCCTTTGAGTGTGTTGCGCCCCTTCGCAAACCATACACTCAAACGACTCATCGCGCCCCTCCGTGAACCTGGCGCGCCCATCAACCGTCATGTCTCTTGGACCAACATGCCCCTTGCCTTGTGCTCTTCCTTGTGCTAATCCTCGTGACTCCTCGTGGGTGTGTCGATGGGGTCATCCAACCTCTTCGATGTGCCCATGTTGTCAAGGGTAGACGGGTTCACTCCTTGGGCATGCTCCCAAGTTGCTCGACCCTTGCCCAAACAAAACCCAAGTCTTCGTCAATCATTCTAAGGCAAGTAAGGTGTGTGTGCCTCCTTGGTGTCACACGTCACCATCGTGTGCCCAAGGTGCCCTTGCTCACACCCACACGTCTTCGTTTACCCAACCGATCACATGCCCTTTGTATTCTCTTGCCCAACTTGTCCTCAAGTCTGCCCAAAGACTGTGTGCACTTGGTGGGTGTCATGAGAGACCTTGCACTTATCAATTTGACAATATAATCGAGCTAATTTTCCTCATCTGCATAGGTTTCTATCCATCATCGTTCCAACTTGCTAATGCCATGCACATTTGTCATATGCCTTGGATTTGAGACCTTAATCGATATTAATATTGAATTAATTCGCCATTATCTTATTAATCATGCCTTTATAAGATACTCAACAAAATTACCCCCACTCATTAAAGGTCCACTATTTTCTATAAGGGTAAGAAGCATTACACTAAACAACTTATAACTTTAGCAATAAAATCTGAAAGGAGTAAATAACGACATAACCGTGTTTAACGATATCTCGAGATCGTCACCCGAATAATCAACATCCACAAATCACTAAGATAGTCCAAGATATAACTTTTAAACACAGAAAGTGAAACTCAGGTGTACCGATCAGTGTCAAGAGGTAAATCAAGTGAGCTTTCTTTATAGAGACCTGGGTTCAATCTTCCTGAAGATCACCGATCAATGTCAAGAGGTAAATCAAGTGAGCTTTCTTTATAGAGATCTGGGTTCAATCTTCCTGAAGATCACGTTGTATCAATGCAACCAATTTGCAGATGAGGTCAGGTACAAGTTCTCAGAGAATTTGACAAAATAGACATTCCCCCACGCGGCTTCATAGCTAAAGGTCATTAGATTGAAAAAACAATATTGTAAAAAGGAGTTTGACTGTCCTGTCAAATTTTTTTGCAGATGAGGTCAGGTACAAGCCCTAGTGAATTTGACAAAATACATATCCCCCAAACGGCTTCATAGCCAAAGGTCATTGGATTGAAAAACCAATATTGTAAAAAGGAGTTTGACTGTCCGGTCAAAAAACGGGTTCACCTGACCAAAAAGGAAAGAAACTCATATGTGACCAAAATTGAATGAATAACCCAATCTTTGTTTTGCTACAAATAAGGCGACTAACAATAACTTGCTTATCTTTATTCCCTGCTAAGTAAAATAACTACAAATGCCCATGGCTAATTTCAAAAGCATGGATGGCTCGTTGGCATCAACCTTGCCTCCTACCTCCAATGGTGATCTATTTCTCAGGTATTTCACAAATCAAGAAATGTACTTGTACCTTTTTATTTTTATTTTGGGCAGGGAAAGCTCAAGACTCAAATGTAACTCCATGCTTAGCCCAATCTTTGTTTCACATAAAATAAGCTTACTAGCAAACGATCACTTACTTATCTTTGTTCCGAGTGATCTAAAATATTTAGAAAAGCCCATTGCTAATTTCAACTTGGATGGCTGGTTAGCATCAGATATATGTCCTACCTCCAATGGTGACCTATTTCTCAGGTATTTCACAACTCAGGAAATGTCCCTGTACATTTTTATTATTTTGAGATTTTGAGCAGGCAAGGCTTAAGGTTCAAATTTTCAAACTTAACTCCATGCTTAATAAGTACCCATGGTTTCACCGTGGTTTGGGATGTCGACCAATTGTTTACAAATTTTCAATCTATCAATTTTATAGAAAGCTCTTGGCTCAACTAGTATAAGTTAACCAACATGCCCCCCTAAATGCTCCATTAAAAACATATTCCCTATGAATGACTATTCTTCATGATGTCAACACAGTAGATAATCTTTGAAAATAAACATCAGAGCTTTACAAACTTTGCATTAGTGAGACCTCCAAGTTCTTCTGCTTGTCCCAACATATTCCCTATGAATGCCTATGCTTCTGACATCAAACTTTTATCAGCAGTAATAACCACAGGAATACATACTATCCTCATGGATGAAGCAGTTACATTCCTCAATTGCATTTCCTGCCAAACAATCTTTCTGATGAACTTAGTTGCAGTGGGAAAATCCCTACAAATACGAAGATTCATGATCATCGGGACAGTTGAACCAGGGCATCTTTTAACAAGGCTGAAAGCAGTGGCCAGTTTCTCACCGTAGCAACAGACAACATGCTCCTTTTCATCAACATTACAAAGCGATAAGTTTACGTCATGCATGTCCTGCTTATTTTCATTTTCCAAGCCAAACACTTTAATGGTTCATATATTTGCTCCAATTGTGGGCGTTAGCTGTCTTCTACACAGAACAGATGCATGCTGCTGCCTTTGGTTTCTACCCAGCTGCATCCTGGCCTTGTTTTTAAACCCCTTTCTTTCGACAGTTCTCTAATCTTTGCTACATCATCCCACCTGCCGGCATCAGCATAGATGTTTGACATAAGAACGTAATTTGCAACATTTGCAGGCTCTAGTTCATATAGGTGTTCTGCAATAAGTTCTCCTAGCTCTACATTGCAATGAAGTCTGCAGGCACTATGCAAGGCTCCCCAAACACTAGCTGTAGGTTCTAAAGGCATATTTTTTATGAAGTCATACGCTGAATCCAGATGCCCGGCCCGGCCAAGAAGATCTACTATGCAAGCGTAATGTTCAACAGCAGGAGTGATGCGGTACTCCCGACACATGCAATCAAAGTATCGCAAACCTTCATCCACGAGACCTCCATGGCTACATGCTGAGAGAAGACCAGTGAAGGTAATTTTGTTTGGTTTCATTCCCGCCTGTTTCATTTTTTCAAATAACATAAGGGCATACTCAGTATAACCATGCATACCACATCCCACAATCATGGCAGTCCACGAGACGATGTCTCTTTCGGACATTCTGTCAAACACCAGGCTTGCATCATCTATACTACCACATTTCCCATACATGTCTATAAGACCATTCCCCACAAAAATATCAGGTTCAAACCCACGTCGGAAAATGTAATTATGGATTTCCTTCCCTTGGCGCAGAGCTGCTAAGTGGGCACAGGCTGGAAGGATGCTCGAGATGGTTACTGGATCAGGTTCTATGCCCGCTACTTGAATTTTGCAAAAGAGCTCCAACGCTTCATCACAGTTCCCATTCTGGGCACATACTGCAATCATAACATTCCATGAAACCACATCTCTATGGAACATTTTGTCAAACATTTGGCGCGCATCCTTTACACAGCAACATTTAGCGTACATGTCCACAAGAGCATTCCCCACCGAAACATCCCAATCGAATTCATTTCTCATCCAATAACCATGGATCTCCTTACCCTTCTCCACTAATCGCAGCTCTGCACACAGCGGAAGAAGACTCGCAATGGCGATGGAGTCTGGTGTAATTCCATCTACAAACATTCGGTGAAAAACCTTCAAAGCCTTACAACTCTCATTATTCTGCACATACCCAGCAATCAGAGCAGTCCACGATATAACATTCCTCTTAGACATTTTTTCGAACACTTTGCGCGCATCCTCTGTAATTCCACACTTGGCATACATGGCCACAAGAGCATTCCCTACGAATACATCTCCATCAAATTCACTTGTTTTTATGTCGCCATGGATAGTCTTTCCCTCTTCCAGATAACCCAAATGACCGCATGCCTTGACTAAGCAGGGGAAAGTGAAATTGTCAGCCCGCAAACCTTCTCTTCGCATTTGGTAATAGAGATTTAGGGCCTCTTCGCAGTTTCTACCCCGGGAATACCCTGCGATCATTACATTCCATGAGCACAGATTTCGTTTGGGTATTTTGTCAAACACTTGGCGAGCATCCTGGACGGTACCATACTTGATGTAGAGGCTTACGAGCGCGGTCCAGGATATGACGTTATGTATGCTAAGCTTGCCACTGACGAGCATCTGGGCATGGAGTTCCTTGGCATCTGACAGGGATTGAACACTAGCACAAGCCACTGAGATAGAATTCGCAGCCTCGGCAACATTGTTGGTGGCATTAGAACGGAAACTGAAGGTTGAGATGATGAAAGAGTTATTGGATCTCTTGATAGTTTGTTTCATAAACAACTGAAATTGCATTTTTGGGGGAGTGGGGAAAAGCAAGATGTTTTCTTTTATTCCTCAAAAATACAAATATTAATTTATATTATAATACTCCATGGCTAAATATGGTAATGGACACTCTCAAGAGTTAAAAGGTTAGCAATATACGCATGCTATCGCAATATTCAATGCTAATACGTTGTTGGATATACCCTGGCGTATATACTAAGGTGATCCAATGGTGTATATACCACCTGTCGCAGCATTGAATGTTGTGTAGCAACGATTGATTACTTGCAGAGTTATAAGGACAAAGTTTAAAATCTAGTTGACTTCCCTTGAAGTTACCCACCATTTTTTATCGAGATATTTTGAGGAGGGGGAGGGGGATATTGTGTCTCGAATAATGCCATTGTGTGATCACCTTTTTCACCTATTATGATTTGTAGTCAAAATTTCACATGCTTATTTGTAGTCAAAATTTCACATCTTTTAGAGCTTTCACATCATAAGCCTATTCAAGTGTTGCCATGTAATCTGGGCGTAAACTCCTTTCAAGATGTTGAAATTTGGTGATATAAAAAGTTTGAGTTCCCATTGATCCAGAACTCCGATCAAATTTTTAACAATTTGGGTGGATTTATAATTGGATAAAATGTTTCGGGGCATCATTTTGTTTCACCATGCAAAGACTTTCGATCATAGTGAAACTCTCCTCATCTCTCATATTTCTTCTAGATTTTTATAAAATTTGTGCCCAAAAAATCCTTTTACTGCAAGATCAACTTATCCCCTATCCAAAATCTATCAATTTTTAAAAGGTCATACGATGTAAAAACTCAATCCCCTCTAATATAGGTGATGATTAGAGGTTTACACATATTATATTGATATCGTTGCTTAGAGAATAATTGTAGAAACAAGTTTTATATACGTTATAGTGGTTGGAAAAAAGATTAATCTTTCTTTGGTGTATGCATCACTACAAGAAAATGGTATTCCTCCAATTAAACAACAAGATAAATATGGATGAGTATTGTCTTCTTGAATCTTTCAAACAAATATTTAATACTTTAAAAGTTATAATTTATACTCAAGTAAATAAATTTAAGGATCACATAATAAAAAATAAGTTAAGGGTATTAAGTTCAAAGGTATTAAATACCATAGACCACTTTTCACTATGAAACTTCAATAAGTTTACATGAACATTTTAGGAATTAGGAATGGTTTTAAATGTAATTTTCAAAGTGTAAGAATCTAGTAATATTATTTCTTATAAGCTTCTAGAAATTTTATAGGTGATATTTATTTTTTGTTAAAAAAATGTAGTGGATAATTGTAGTTGTATGAAAATAAGAACAATTAGCACAGTAAGAATTAAAGTCATAATTTTTCTAGAAATTAAGTTTCTACTTTACCAAACACAAGCTCCCTAGAAACTTATTTCAAGAACTACTTACAACTTTGCTTGTAAAATAAGTCAAGAGACATTTGTTAGCACTAGAAGTCACCCTCCGATTGCAGAGAGGGTAAGCCTAGTACCCATCAGAGTTTATATGTCACAGGTTGGTTTTATATGAGGTCAATGAGAGCAGACTCAAGACAATATCATTTTAACTCAGAAAATAGGGGACTGACACGCACAAATAGTTGAGGTCTTGATTCAACTTCAGTCAGTAAGTTGAGCTTAAGTATGAGCAAAGGGAAGACTTAGCAAGAAGGATGAACGAGACTACTGTGGGCATCAAGTCTCCAGCAACTCGAAGATGAAAAACTCAATACTCAAGAGCGATCTTGAGATCAAACTTCGGGCACTGGAATATGGTGCAAGCAACACAGTTACAACAGTATGATGATCAAACTTTCATCACCCTGCAACTACAACAGCTCGACTGGATCTTCCATGCCAGAGCCATCTAATGTAAGAGGGAAAAAACAACACATAAAATTGATTAAAATTGGTCGCGATGCCACTGTGATCAAACCTACATCACAACAACATAACTACCCTCGACTGGATCATCCATGCCCGAGTATTCTAACACAACTGTTACAAAGAAATGGAAAGGAAGTTGACTTTCATTAAACAAGAAGTCTCAAATACATATACATAACCAGAAGAACCCAAGCTTCATTAAAACTTTACAATACGGGAGCCTAGCTCAACCCTCGACCTTTACAAAATATCAAAATGACTCCTATATACTAAAAAAATATTCGCCACTACCAACAGAGGCGTGCTCGAGCTTCTCGTCCAATGCCATATGTCTGTGTCTTCTCGGTTAGATTGTGCATGCCTTCCCCTGTCAAACGCAAGCTCTACTTTGCCAGTCCTTTCTGGATTTCCATTTATGTGGTGAGACGAGGTTTCAACTGCCACCTCACTTCATTATCTGCCTTTTCTCGGGATTGAAACACGGCTTAATGCCCAGGGGGTGGCCACACGCTGCTCTCGGATAGGACGCTATATAAACACGTGATTGCAGGGCCGCTCAAAGGTGGTTTGGGTTCACATCGCTTTTGAGCCCATAATCCGCCACCTTTTTCCACGTATTACTATTTCCAAACCATGGCTTCAATTGCAGGACCGCTCAAGAAAATTATCGCCCGAGCACGTCGCATCCCCGCAATGGACTGTGGTCGTCGATCTTGTGATCTTGTGTGAGAATTTACGATCAACAGCTCAAATCTGCCCTCTTCAGATCAATGGATCAGATCTTCCCTTTTCAAATCGATGACTGAGGTCTACTTTGGGACTTCGGGCTTCGGCCTTTCTCATGGCGCTATACTTCGTGTAATTTTGAAATCCCGAATACCCGGGGGCCGTTAATCTGGAATGCTCTTGGAATCTCCACCGTTGACAAAATTCAACCTGTCTGTTTGTATTTTAAGCCCAAAATGAGCTTCTCTGCATGCTGCGCTCAGATGCTTCCTGTGCAGACCTTGAACTTGGACGACGTGCCGCCTCTTGACAACTATATGTGATAACATTTGGTTCCACAGGGGATGGCATGCTCCCTGCGAGTTGTCAAGAACGCGCAGTTCCAGTGCCTTAGCTGTTGGGCTATGGAGTCATGCTCAAAAAGCATCCTGCTGAGAAATAAAATCCAACAAGCACACTATCCTGCTTACAGACATAAAGAAAACACACTTGCTCCTGATAGAGCTTACTTATGTACAAAAACCTAAGCTAACTGATTTTTACAAAGCGCTAAGTGAAAGAAAACTTCCACCATAGCCACCCAGACTGTCTGGTAATATGATCCTTCTCTTTTACTGCAGATAATCCACAAAAGGCTAAGGAAGTATGACAACAAAACGAGGACATGGCTTGGAACACTGACTATACCCCCAAATGATGATAAGGTGAATAAATCTGCAGGCTCTAATGCTTTTGGAAAACACAACTCCATATATAATCCCACAGGGTCACAAAATTTATAATCAGGGGATCTCAACTGGTAAGAAATTAACTCATGTCCTTTATTGCAGCTCACCCGTCATGTGATGTTCTCAGAGTGCACAGGTGGGTGGAGAACTTATGCAGGATGGCTGATACCAGATGATACCTGCTCAATTATAGGTTCTAGACAGGAGATAAACTACCCACTAAGCTCCTCCTTTACATGTTGCTCTGTGTTTTCTGCGAGTCTAGGATAACTGATTTCCACCCGATGCTTTTCCTTAATTAATAAAGGAAAAGGATCTATAGTGTGGTCTTGGAAACCTTTCATAACACCATACTCGCTTGTGAGTATTGGTGAAGTAATGCAATTTGAAAATTTTAGAAAATCTGAAATGTATGACTCCATGTATATGGCCACGAGATCATGAATAATGCGACATAATCCTGGCTGCTTTAGAAGACCAGGCTACTCCTCTGTAAAATTCTCTCTGTTTGCAAATAAATTCCCTCCTTGTTCTTTTGAAACCAACTCTTGATCATCAACAATTGTCGCCTCTTCTTCATAAGAATGGTCACAAGATAAAGGTGCAATACGATTTAGAACATCATAACTATGATCAACCAAGAACATACAATTATCTATGAAATCATAAGATTGATATGCATTCCTTCCCATAGAAAAATCTGCAAATGTTGAAGGCCCTGATTCCAACTATGAATCATACCTACTTGCTTCTTGTTGTTCCATATCTGATTCATATTCACTATCTTCTTGCTCAGAATCTGAAACAGATTGACAGTCTTCTTGCTCATGTACATGCAAATTTTTGAGATATGTCTGCCTATGAACCCACTTGCTAGCCCCGATGTTCTCTTTGACCTCTACAACATATTCAAACAGATGTCTTAACGATGAAGATTTCCTTTCTCTCAAGAGAAGGACAAGCTCTGGATGTTAATCCATGACATAGTACACCATGGCAACAGTCTCTATGGGTTTGATCTCCACAGGCATACTATGATAAATGTTGTAAAACCTCATGTTGAAGACAACCAAGGCTTCCTCTTCCCCTCTCCTCAAGGCATTGAACTCAAACCAGTATTGATCAAGGGATTTGTTCTCACCCCAACACTTTAAAAATGCATGGCATAGCTCGGTCCAGGAACCAATAGAACCGACCTCTAGACATCTAAATCACACAACAACATCTCTAGATAGGGAATGTGAGAACAACCTCATGGTAACATCATCATGAACGATCTCAAACTGATCAATAAAGTTCTCAAAGGCCCCCAAGTGCCTCACCATTGTAACATGATCCTCCCCAGAAAATCGAGGAAGATACTCAAAGGAATCAAGAGGATAAGGGTTAAGGCGATATGGAAGCCTCAAAGGCTTAAACAACTTATTTATGATTTTAATTTGAAAAGCAGTGGGCTGATCATGAGGATTAACGAGTTGATGGAAAGGCTTAGCAGGAATAACGGAGGGTAACGAGATTTGAGAAGACTGTGAATTATTTTCAACCTCCTAAAGGCTACAAGGGTGATCAATTTTGAGAGGAGATGCAATACAGATCTCAATTTTGTGAATAGGCTAAGGTGAAGACACAAGATCGACATCTACAACACAAGAAGAGGTCATGTTTTCTTCTTCCAAGGATGGATGAATGAAGGAAGGCTTATTGTCATTTGAATATGCAAAGAAGAGGATAATCCTCTTTATATGTGAAGGGAATGAGAGAAATGAGCTGATAAAGAAGAACAAGACTTCATAAAGAAAACTCATAGACTGATACCTAGTCTTTCCCTTCGGTATGGTCATTTTTTTGTCAACATGATCCTCCCTAGTGGAGTCTTTGATGGTGGTGTCGCCAGGTGCAAGCTGCAATCTTCAATGGTTCTGATATCTGAAGCACCTTCATAATTAGAAGATCTTTTTCGTTCTCCCAGGGAAGATATCTTCACTTTCGTCCCCGACAACGACGCCATAAATGTTAGCACTATAAGTCACCCTCCGATCACGGAGAGGGTAAGCCCAGTACCCATAAGATTTTATATGTCACAGGTTGGTTTTATATGAGGTCAATGGGCACAGACTCAAAGACAATGTCGTTTTAACTCAGAAAATAGGGGATTGACACACACAAATAGGTGAGGTCTTGATTCAACTTCAATCAGTAAGTTGAGCTTAAGTATGAGCAGAGGGAAGACTTAGCGAGAAGGATGAATGAGACTACTATGGGCATCAGGTCTTCCAGTAGCTCGAAGAGGAAAAACTAAATACTCTAGAGCGATCTTGAGATCAAGCTTCAAACATTGAAATATGGTGCAAGCAACACAATTACAACAACAAGATGATCAAACCTTCATCACCATGCAACTGCAACAACTCGACTGGATCTTCCATGCTCAATCCATCCAATGTAAGAGGGAAAAGACAACACAGAAAACTGATTAAAACTGGCCACGATGCCACTGTGATCAAACCTACATCACAACAACATAACTACCCTTGACTGGATCATCTATGCCTAAGTGTTCTAACACAGTTGTTACAGAGAAATAGAAAGGAAGTTGAATTTCATTAAACAAGAAGTCTCAAATACATATACATAACCAGAAGAACCAGAGCTTCATTAAAACTTTACAATACGGGAACCTAGCTCAACCCTCGACCTTTACAAAATATCAAAATGACTCCTATATACTCAAAAAATATTCACCACTACCAATAGAGGCATGCTCGAGTTTCTCGTCTAATGCCATACGTCTGTGTCTTCTCGATCAGATTGCACATGCCTTCCCTTGTCAGACGCAAGCTTTGCTCTGCCAATCCTTTCTGACTTTCCATTTATGCGGTGAGACGAGGTTTCAACTGTCGCCTCACTTCATTATCTGCCTTTTCTTGGGATTGAAACATGGCTTAATGCCCAAGGGGCGGCCACACGCTGCTCTCGGATAGGACTCTATATAAACACTCGATTGCGGAGCCGCTCAAAGGTGGTTTGGGTTCACACCACTTTTGGCCCACAATCCGCCACCTTTTGCCATGTATTACTATTGCCAAATCAAGGCTTCAATTGTGGGACCTCTCAAGAAAATTATCGCCCAAGCACTGTTGGATTATTGAGAGGGGGGGTGAATCAATAATAGCATAATTATAGTCCTTTTTCTTCAAATGTTATATCAATGTAGAATTATTATCCAATAATGAGCAATAAGAAATAAATAATCACACACATACACAGTGCACCAGTGTTTTACGTGGAAACCCAAATCGAGAGAAAACCACAAAATGATTTTTCTTATATGTCTTGAAGAATTACATTCATTGGAAGCACC
>SNQJ01S0073020.1:33167-52153 GCA_010110895.2 Picea sitchensis | reverse complement strand
CACGTATTTGACGGAGTTAACTCTAACAAATAATGATTATATGTGGACAAGATCCTCCCAATTTCATGGAAGTTGGTTATATCTTGAAGCTATAAATAGCAGACCCCATGGGCCATTATCATCATGGCGATATTATTGTTGTGTAAAAGATGTCCAATATGCATTGTTATCTTATAATCACAGTACGTCGTGCCTAAGTGTTGTAACAATGTATTTAGACACCACCTTCTATTTTCAAAATTTTATTCCCTCTTCGATTATCTGCAGAATTGTTTGTCTGTTTCGTATCAGGTTCTACCCTATTCCCCAACATTTATTGCAATTGTTTTTACAAAATTGACCTTAATTTCTTAAATTTTGAGTTTTGAAGGAAGAGTTTTCTCAAGGGGAAGGGAAAGTTGCGAACCTAACCACAACCCTTTTATTAAGTATTAAACTCTATGTATATGAACTATTTTCTATGTATATTTCAATAATGCTATAGTTATAAACCTTTACAGTATCATATTTTCATATTTGTCAATCCTCACTTTTATGTCACACAGACCTTACCACTTTTAACAATGTCTCAAGCTTTAAGTTAGGGATTTTGCATATTTTAAAAAATAAATAGGGTTTACTCAGACTCTTATCATTTTTTCAATATAACAACTAGTTTATTAGAGAATTCTTCCTTTATCACCCGAATTTGTAGGTGCAATCCACCCTTGGGTGTGTAAGCACCCCCCTTATTTTATCTGTATTGTATTATTTATTTTTGTTGCCTTAGTTTTATGTTGTAGTTATGTTGATAATTGTAGTAGTTCCATTTTTGGCATAGGAAGGTTGCAACCTTAGAACATTACCTATCCCATTTGGGTGTGCCTATTCCTTTTACTTCCTATGGCACCTCAAAGTCATGTAGTCGACATTTTTGTTTTGTTGTCATATTATGGCTATTTTACCCCTTTTCCAGTCTCAATGTATGTAATACACACTTTTTCAAAGCATAACATGTGATTCAAATTAAAATTGTATCTCTCATGGAAGAGTAATGACTCGTACTGACATTATTTTTAGCAATCAATGATGACTTGTAACAACATTATTTTTAGTAATCAATGATGACTTGTAATGAAATTCTTTTTGGTAATCAATTAGACAGTTTGATTTTTCTTGGATTGGCGAGATTATGGTCATGAAAAATTTATCATTGTAGATTTAATGCAAAGCAAAGGTGGTGATGGAGAGTGATTGCCTTATATAGTCACTTGCACATTACAAGAGTGCACCTTGTTTCATCCACAAGGTCCCCCTAAATTCCTCTTCTTAGCATTCTCAATGGTAAGGGGGGGCACCTTCCTACCACAAAGGAACCATATAGGGAATAAATATCACCAAGAGGGAGAACAAATCTACATCAAATACATAATAAAACGTGGTCACCGTCAAACTAACAAGTTCCTAGATGTTCCTCTAGCCATATTGAATAATGAATGATCATTGTTAGAGGTATAACTAGGATAAGCCATGGACATGCCTATTGAAGTTTCACTAAAAAATGGATCGGGTATTGTGCCTAAGAATGGTGATGATCAACACCCCTCCCCAAAAACAATGGGGTGGTCATGAGAATTTAATCAAGGTGGGGTATTTTTTTTTGTTTTCATACTGATGTTGGTTGATAGATATTGCATACCCCATTTGTGGGGCTTTTGTGGTCATTAAATTTTGTTGATTTTTCATTTTTTATCCTTATATAGTAGTTGCAAAAGGATTTTGTAATTACTCCATTGCGTACCATTCACTGCACTTTCTTTTGTATTATGTTTTGTATTATATTATTAATATATTAAAAAATCAACATGTATTTCAAAAAAATGAACACATGCCTTGTTATTACATTCATTTCATTCCATGATTCTCATCATTTAACTTTCCACTATTGTGAACCCTTATTGCTCTATTCTATCCCATTCACAACCATCCTTTATATGTGTAGTTCTTTTCTCCTCTCCCCAACTACCTTTTACTTATTGCTCTCTTTTCTTTATTTTTTTGGTTGGGCATAAAATCTAGGTTTAACACATTCAAACACCTCATTATACCTACCAATCTGATAATTTGAAGATACAATTTGGCTTGGAATAAAATCTAGGTTTAACATATTGAAACACCTCATTATACTCATTGTCATGACCCCATAGGATGCCTGTTTAGATCTTGCGACCGTTCACCTCCTAAGGGCGTGTGGCACTACAACGGTTCTTAATTGGTTCCTTGGAAACACTAAGAATACTTCGTTTCGACTACGCCTCTTCACCTAGAGAATACCCATACTCTGTTCTAGGCTATGGGTGAGTCACACTCTTACTTTAGTGCAACTCTTGTATACTTATACAATCTAGTTAATAGTTTATCACTTAGTCGTATATAAACATACATCCATGAACATGAGAAACAAAAAGAATAATTGCGGAACAAACAAAAGACATACAAAAAAATAGTGTGGGTGGCACCAACCATGCCTAACACTTGGCTAAGTCTTTGTTATCACGGAACAATCACAATATGAGAACTATCAGCTCGGTTTACAACTTGGGTAAAGTCACATGACTTGCCTCACCTCACCAAGACACTCACACATAAATTTGTCACACCAAGACTCGGTGTCAGAATCGTTTCCACAACCTCTTGTGTTGCACCTTAGACGTTCCCCCAACCACATACTTGTTGTTCCTTTCTTTACTACAAACTTCACCAAGTTAGCAAAAATTTTGGTTCTGCCTCACACATGCCTCCAACATACCTGCGTTTCCAGACTTCCCCAAAATCTCCTAGAGCATCCCACCCTTGGCTACTTGTCTTCCATCTTGGAAGTTCTGCCTCAGTTTTGGCTTGCCTCAGAATTTTTCTTTAGACTTTCCCTCTCCAAATATCTTGTCAAAATACACCTTGTTTGTGTGTCGTTGTGTTCTTATAAGGACTCCAAGGGTCACCAATGTGAAACGTTGTGTCCTTTGGGTGTGTCGCACCTCTTCGCGAACCATACACTCAAACGATTCGTCGCCCCCCTCCATGGACATGGTGTGCCTAAACGAGCTCGTGTGCCCATCAATCATCATATATCTTGGATCAACGTGCCCCTTGCCTTGTGTTCTTCCTTGTGTCGATTGTCATGACTCCTTTTTGGTTTGCTAATGGGGCCATCCAAACTCTCTGGTGCACCCATGTTTTCGAGGGTAGACACATCCACTCCTTGGGCATGCTCCCAAGTTGCCCCGCCCTTGCCCAAATGCAACCCATGTATTTTTCAATTGTTCTAAGGAAAGTAAGGTGTGTGCGTTCTGGGTGACGCATTTCAACATCATGTGCCCAAGGTGCCCCTACTCACACCCACATTTTTTCATTCACCCAATCTATCACATGCCCTTTCTGTTCTCTTGCCCGAATCATCCCCAAGTCTACCCAAAGAGTGCACGCTTGGTGGGTGTCGTGGGAGAACTTACATTCTCTCCCACTCCAAGTTGTTTTCATCCCTGACAACATTCGTCGATCTGTATGGTGTCTTTTCCCCATATTTGGATCTCATCACCACTCAATGAATTTTTTCTCCTCAATTGTTGTCGTAAAGGTGAACTCCCTTAGGAAGTTACATGAGTCTACGAAGTGTCTCTTCTCTATGACTTACTATTACTTCCATGCTTCGGTCCTTCTACCCATGCTTATGTGCATTGGATCCCCTTGTGACTTCGGTTTATTAGGTAACTAGTCCAATCATTGCACCTCTGTCTCAAGAACTCACATATTCACGTTCAGACATCATTTTCTGTCCACAAGCTCATCACTTCCGCAAGTCTTCACGTCCTCCATTATATCAAGTCACCCACTACATTCTCAATATATTTTACTAAGGCACCTCCTCAAGGCACTCCATTGGCCTCACTTACTCCCACTGACACAATAAGACAACATGTTGCGATCTAGTTTGAAGGTGGAGGGGGATGGTTGGTTGGTCCATCTCCCTCATTTCCAATCTGTCCCAATGCGATTGACAGAGAGTCACCGTACTTCTGGGTTATGTACATAAAAAACGATACACTTGAACCGATTTTTCCTTTTCACTCCTCCATGAATCATTCTAACTCAGGTTCATACTACCATTCACCATGTTTATGTTTGATGGATGAGGAATCAACATCTTCCTTGGTTCTCTTCCACCAAGGTTGTTGCATCTTCTTCATGTCCTCTTGGTCCACAGATGGTATCTGCTCCTGTTAAATGAACTACTCCAACATCCTCATCTTTGTGACTTCCTCTAATATTTGTTGTGATTCATCAACCCTCAAATAGAAATTAGCCAAGCCATCCACTGTCTTAGCCAAATATCCAACTATATCTTCAACATAGACAAGCTTGTGTTCCATTGACACAAGCATCCTTTCATTTTGTGCGTTAGACTATCCAACCATAACCCCACATCATCCAAGTTCATCTCCATAATGTTTCCTGCTCTAGCTATCTACAACAACCATATGTGAGGAAGACATCCATGTGCCTCCTTCCTTCCTCCTTATGGTATGAATCAAACATGGAATCTGTAACGTACCCAGCTACCCAGGTTGGGCCACACCACAAAAATATCAACTTCTATCGCTCTGATACCACTTTGTAACATTCCCATCTCACTGCTGGGCAATGCCACTCCAAAATTCTAGTGTTTTGATTCTACTCTATAACATTATTCTGCGTAGAAACACTTGAGGTAATGTGCATGATCCCAAGCTAGATCATGCCACACCATTGTCCCTCTTTTGACACGTTATAATAGTGGAAGTAACACAATACAACTGCACACACAAGTATGATGGGAACACAACATTACTGTGTGTGTATTCCACTATGATCATGTGATCGCTACTGTGCGTGCAACCATTCTGACATCACACACAAATTATGTTCTCCTTGTGCATGCAGACTGCTTCCTCACGTGCACAACCATTCTAACCTATTCTCGGAGACTCATGAACATTATTATAAGGTTAACTTAACATGAGTAACTAATAAAAACTATCATACTTAGTGTGTAGTACTACAAATAATAAATATCAACACCACACTTACATGTGCAAGCAACATTATACAAAATTACAACAAATACTTATATGCAACGTCATACAAGAATTAGGCCCATATCAGACATAGATAATTAAGCACACAATAAATGAGACAAACACATAAAGAACACTTATCTTTTATGAAAAGTCACCAATTACATGTAAACCTTAGATGTTCCTCCCAGCCATAGACTTTGTTTCTCATAAAATTTCAACAACAGGTCACCCCCGAGATGGAGCTTAAACTCCACCAGGGAAAAAGGATTCCTAATTCCAAGCTAAGGTCTGATAAATAACAAAATTGCTCAATCCAAGATGCCCACTGTTGCAACTAGTCTACAATCTCTCATTCCCCACATGCCTGTCCCACCCAAGGAAGTGTTCTCCTTCTCTACTAAACAGTCCTTCGGCTATGTGACTTCTCTTCCATGGATTTAGCAAGAAGCCAGACATGAAGTCTCAGAGCACTGCAATTAATTTCCAATGCACCAGGGAACAATTCCCAACAAAACTCTCACCTAGAGAGAATGCTCACGGGCCTGACAACCCACATATTCATCAAAAAATATCTCGCATAGTGAGAATTCTCACAGGCCTGAAAACCAGCCTCTTCGAAAACAAATCTCTCACCTGGAGAGAATACTCACAGGCCTGACAACCCATCTCTTTGACAACAAATATATCACTTGGAAATAATGCTCACGTTCCTGACAACCTGCTTCTTCGACAACACATAGGTCTTTCTGAGCACAAGGTTAAGCAATGACAGTAAGTTACAACAAAAATATGGATTCCATCGCAAAGGAAAATTCGTCTGAATGATTAAGGAATGAGTGATAATCTCCAAAGGAATGAATCCCCCACGAAAATACACTAAGGTTGGAAATATATATTGCATGCCTTAAACTAGACACTTGTCACCTTTAAAATTAGCTTTATCGACATGGTGACTCTTCCCATCCCTTGGGAACTTAGGATAAATAATTATCCATAAATTACACTTTTAGGAAATATTAATAAAATATTCCCTTGGACTTAATCCCCCTTGGCTTAGCCCCTACTTTTCCCGTTTTCGTTGGAGTTTAGCCCCTCCATATCTTTTTTTCTGATTTGTCTGCACGCATCGATGCAATATTATTAATAACTTGAGTGTGATTACATTTTACAAGGATAGGCACACTGACCTATTTGCATTTTGACTCACAATCCAAATAACCACACAAGCTCTCCATCCTCAAATACATACACACACACACATATCGGTCCAATGCACATTTCAAGGTAGTCCTTGCACACTTACTTGAGTGTGCGCAAAACTATGGAATATGTGCACTCTTCCCTTGATGTAAAATCCATGTGCAACTACTCAGGTGCACGTAACACTATGAAATGTGCGCACCCTTTCTTTGGTAAACAATCCTCATGCACTACTCAGGTGCATGCAAAAACTGAACCAAAGCTTAATGACAACAACTCACCAACCTATATGTACATTTACATTTACAATTGGTACCAACAACTCACTAGCCTATATGTACAATTACAAATGGGGTTCGGATTAGAGACATTACATTCCCCTCCCCCTTATTTATGCACTATCCTCAATGCATTATATACACATGTACATACAAAATTTCAAAATTCTTCAAAAATATGTGAATACTCTACCCGCGTAGCATCCTCGTGCTCCCAAGTTGCATCCTCAAGACTGTACTAGGTCCATTGGACCTTTACTAGCTCCATGACTCGATTCTGGAGTTGTTTGATTTTTCGATCCAATATGCAAACCAATAGCACTCGAAAATCATCTCCTGGCTCCACCTGAATCACATTCCAATCAATGACATGATTAGCATCAGGTACACACTTTTTGAGGAAATATACATGGAAAACATTATGAATACACAAGGATGTAGGAAATGCAAGCATATATGCGACATGACCAATCGTCTCTAGGATTTCAAATGGCCCACAGTAACTTTCTACCAGCTTAGAACAATTTCCCAAGTTCATGTAACTCCGTATTAATTTTACTTTCAAGAACACATGGTCACCCACTTAAAACTCTCTGTGGGTTCTGCCTTTATCTGCGCAAATTTTTTGTCTGTCTTGGGCATCCTTTAAATTCTTCCTTATCTTTACCATATGCTCCTCCATCTCCTGAACTAGTTCTGGCCCAACCACTGCACGGTCTCTTGGGTTGTCCCAACTCACTGGTGTGTTGCACTTTCTACCATAAAGTGTCTCAAATGGGCTCATCTTTGAATATGCTTGATACCCATTTTTGTAAGCAAACTCTACCAAGTTAAGTTAGTCTTCCCATTTGATGGTTTATCCATTACATACATCTTGAGAATATCTTCAATCACCCAATTTTCCCTCTCTGTTTGTCCATCTGTCTTAGGGTGATATATTGTGCTAAAGTTCATATTTGTCCCAAATTCTTTGAATAGCCCTTTCCAAAAGTTCGATGTGAACTTGGAATCTCTGTAAAACACAATTGTTTTAGGTACACCATGCAACCTATCAATTTCTCTCATGTATATATCAACAATGCTGGTTGTCTTGTGAGTCGACTTCACAAGAATAAAATGGGAAGCTTTAGTAAGATTGTCCACCACTACCATAATAAAATCATGTTTCTTAATAGTTCTAGGAAGCTTAGTAATGAAATCCATGGTTACAACTTCCCACTTCCACTCATGAATGGGAAAAGGTTGTAGCAACCCAGCTGAATGTCTGTGCTTAGCCTTGACCTTTTGACATTCAAGGCATCTAGCAATAAAATCAACAACTTCATTTTTCATGCCTAGCCAATAATATTGTTTTTTTATCGTTGTTATTGTCCTCTGGTAGCCTAGATGTCCTGCATAAGCAACTTTATGCATCTCGGAAAATAACATATTTTTCAACTCCTGAACATTTGACACGTAAACTATGTGCCTATACATGAGGATTCCATCCTCTTTTAGGTCATAACACTCCAATTTATGTTGCAACATACCTTGTTGTAAATTCTCCTTTATGTCCACATAACATTGATCTGATTTGGAAACCTCTAAAATTTTGTCACTCAAATCTGTTTTGTACATGTTAATGGTTGTAGCATGCATCTCATGCACTCTCCCACTGAGTGCATCAACTACCTTATTCTCTTTTCCTTTGATATGATTGATATCAAAGTTATACTCACTAAGGAATTTCAACCATCTTCTTTGTCTGACATTTAAACTTGGTTGTCCAAACAAATACTTTAGACGACTATGGGCTGTTCTCAACTCAAATATTTGACCCATGAGATAGTGCCGCCACATCTTCAAGGCATGCACTATCATTGCCAATGCTAAGTCATGAGTAGCATAAATCCTTTCATTCTCTTTTAACTTTTGGGATTTGTAACATATCACATGTCCATTTTGACTAAGGACCCCATCGAGCCCTTCCTTGCATGCATCTGTGCACACCACAAAGTCTTCATTAAGATCAAGAATTCTTAGTATTGGCGCACTAGTCAATAAACTCTTCAAGTGCTGAAAACTTCTTACACAATCAAAATTCCACTCAAATCACACACCTTTTTTTTGTAGGGATGTGATTGGGTGGACAATTTTTGAGAAGCCTTCAATAAAGTACCTCACCTATGTGACATTCCTTTGTGTTGGCCATTCCTCAATGGCCCTTATCTTTTCTGGATCCACAACTATTCCTTCCTTGGAAATGATATGACCCAAATAATGAATGTATCGCTAGTAAAATGAACACTTACTCAACTTTGCATACAATTGATACTACCTCAATACTTGTAACACTATCCTCAAGTGATGCTCATGTTCTTCCTTAGACTTTGATTAAATAAGTATGTCATCTAGAAATACAATGACAAACTTATCTAAGTAATTTCTGAAAATTCAATTCATCAAACACATAAAAACAACGGGTGCATTTGACAACCCAAATGGCACCACAATGAACTCATAATTGCCATACCTCATTTAGAAGGAAGTCTTGCTGATGTCTTCTTCTTTGATTTTTACCTGATGATATCCAAATCTGAGATCAATCTTTGAAAATATTTGCGTGCCCCTCACTTGATCAAAGAGGTCATCTATCCTTGGAAAATGATACTTGTTCTTTACTGTTACTTTTTTCAACTACTTGAAGTCAATGCAAAGTCTTAGCGTAACATCCTTCTTCTTTACAAACAATACTGGGGAACCCCAAGGTGACACACTCGTGTTGATGATTACAAATGCGTGAGACATCCTCTAGGAAAAAGACTGAGTGAGTCGGCCTGAGAGAGATCCCATGAGTTGGGTGTGCCCATGAGATGGGTGTGTTGTTCCTCTCTGGATGGAGAAGGAACGTTGTATGTGCCCCTGTGTGGGGTGAGGAAGCCCATGAGTTGGGTGTGCCCATGAGATGGGTGTGTGGTTCCTCTATGAGATAGATATAGAACGGTGTGCCCCTGTGTGAGGTGGTTAAGCCCATGAGCTGGGTGTGTGGTTCCTCTCTTAGACAGAGATGGAATGTTGTGTGCCCCTATGTGGGGAAGCCCATGAGTTGGGTGTATTTTTTTGAGACAGAGATGAAACGATGTATTGGCCTCCTCTGTGAAGAGAGTTGAGATGATGTGATACTCCAGATGATTCACCTATGAGACGCAGTGAGAAATAGATCTCCCGAGTTGGACGTGCTTGTGGCTGAGCACATGTGAACGTGATCCTAGTGGTTGAACACTAGTGAGTGTGGTTATCCTATGAGATGTAGTGAGATAGAGATGTGGACATCCTTGTGGTTGAACATAGATGTATGTGCCCCTAGTGGCTGAGCACTAGTGGGTCTATGAGATCCCTTGCTATATTGTACAAGAGTCAGACTTACCTGTAACCCTATTTGTGATGTAAAGGGTACAGGTCAGCCCCACCATAAAGTGAAAGATAACTAATATGGTAATTATTAATTATATTCTGAGTTATTGAGGTCAGACTTGTTGTGTCAATAGAAACTATTGCTGACAGGTTCAGTCTAATATAAATAAAGGTAAATTCCCCATTGAGGAATCATATCACAAGTGTGAGTTTGGAAATTTCAGCAAACACTTGTTCTTGGGAAAAGTGCACACCTCTCTTGGGTGCTAGTCTTCTAGGGTTTGTAAGCACCCTTTTGTGTGCTAGATTTTATGGTGGTGGAGGTCTTTCTATTGAAGAATATAGCAAATGATTGGCTGGGTTTTCTTCCCTTGTTGAGAAGGGTTTTCGAGGATACTTCTTGTGTACTTGTGCATGGTATTTCTTCTTGTGATCTTGATTGCTGCAACAAATTGTTTACAGTTGAAGTAAAATGCCAAAAAATGGAATGAACTTCATGCTTGATCCTAGATTGTTGAAAAATCAACATGGTATCAGAGCTTAGGTCTTGAAGAACCCATTGCACAAGCATTAAAGCAGTCGTCCTCTCTTTTCTGCAAATCCGTACGACTCTCTAGGGTTTCTGCAAAATCTGTACAACCCTCTCTTGTTTGGCCTTTTAAACACTTTACACTTGGACGTTGGGGCTGAAATTTGGATAGGGGTGTATGACCTCCCTCAGTGCACCTCCAGAGACTCTCAGAGTGAAATTCTGAGGATTTTGGATTTTTGTCCCTAGGGTTTCTAGGGTTCCGCAATTTTTTGCATAATTTTGATTTTAAGGTTCTTGCAGCTCATTGAAGGAACGTTTCAGCTCAACAATATTCCTCTGACACTCTAAAAGCTTATTGTTGGCAGTCATAAGCCCAAAAAAACCTAAGGTTGCTAGTCTAACCTGTCCATTAGGTTTTCTAAGTCCATTTGGTGAGAGTTTGTGAAGAAATATGAGAATATGAAGAATAGAACCTTAGTAGAAGATATGCTTGATGGATTAAGTAACTTTAGCTCCTGGAAGTCAAGACTTCAGACCACCCTTGAAGAAGATGATATTTTGAGTGTGGTACAAAAGACTTTACCAGAGACAACTACCGATGAAAAGAAGGAAATAAGAAGGGAAGAAGATGTCAAGACAAGGAAAATAATCATCTACTCAGTAAGAGATCATCTACTACCTCGTATTTGCAACTTGAAGACAAATTATGAAATGTATGAAGCATTGGAGGATATGTTTGAGAGTGACAAAACCCTTAGAGCCCTTACCTTAAAGGGCCAACTTCAATTTACCAAGATGAAAAAAGGTAATACAGTTGCTACCTTCTTTATGAAGATATCAGAGATCAAAGATCAACTAGGTGCCATTGGAGAAGACATATCTGACAAAGAACTTGTGTTGTCCACTCTCAACAATATTCCAAAACATTGGGAACATTTTCTTCAAAGCATCAGTGGAAGGGAAAAATTACCCACTTTTGATCGTCTGTGGACAAACTGTACCCAAGAAGAAATTAGACTTAGAAATAGAGGAGTAGAAGACTCCCCTGATGACAACCATGCTCTTGCACTTCATACAAAGAAAGGAGGAAGATTCAAAAGAAAATTTGGAAAAACATCCATAGATGAGAAGACTCCATCGACTTCAGGTCATAATCAGAGAAGAGATATTTCAGAGATCCAGTGCTTCAGATGTGACAAATATGGACACTATGAAAGAAATTGTCCGACCAGGAAGAAGGGAAGACAATATGCTTCCACCGCTGACATTGATCCAGACCCACCTCAAAAGGATGAAGATAAGAGATGTGAGAATTACTTCCTTTAAACCAAATACAAAATTGAGCATGACTGTAGACCCAGGTAATTTGTTTGATTTAATCATTAAACTTATAGTTGATTGCATTCTTAATAAGTGAAGGGTATTATCTCTAGTGTGGGAACCCTCATGACTTGGACCATTATCCCTGGTACGAGAGTCCAAACCTTTATTGATTGCTTATTATTATAGAAGTCATAAAATACTGAAGAGTCAGTAGAGCACCTGAGAATACATAAAATATCTAGCAAACAAGTAAAAAAAGATATCTATCCTTCAGACTTCAGAGGGAGTTACTTGACTCAGAGGGAGTCAAACAAATTGAGAAGAAGAAAGAGACATTACCTTCTTCCCTTCAACAGTTCAGAGGGAGACAATTATTGATCTAGTTGCTCCAGTTGATATTCCCAGAAACATTGTAGTAGGCTATGCAAGGCCTGTCTAAACGTGACAAACTCTACAAGGGGCAGAGGAACATACAACTGATGGAAGTTTCGAGAAATATAAAGCGAGATTTGTAGCCATAATATTCCCACAAACAAAGGGAGTTGTCTATGATAAGACATTTGATCCAATAGTTCGATACACTTCCATCCATCATCCATGAGTTGGAAACTACGTCAGATGAATGTAAAGACAACCTTTCTCAATGGTGATATTGAGGAAGAAGTTTACATCAAACAACCATAAGGACTCGTAATATATGATGAGAAATCTCATGTGTACAGGTTGAAGCAAAACTCGAAAGCCTTGTTGTTGGATATAAGAAAGCCTTGATTTCTGATTTCGAGATGAAGGATCTGGGTATGATGCACTACTTCTTGAGACAAGAAGTATGACAAAGGACCAATGAGACTTTTCCTGAGTCAAGGAAAATATAGAGTGGGGATATTAAAAAAAGTTCAGAATGCAAATCCATACACCGATGATGATGATTTTGAAGAAAATGAATGATGATGATTCATACGAGATTGATCCACAACTGATTGGATCACTAATGTACCCGGTTAACACCAGACCTGATTTATGTGATGCAATGAATGTACTTAGTCAATTCATGAGTCAATCGAGACAAACTCACTGGATAGCAGTAAAGCATGTATTGAGATATATACAAGGCACAATTGAATATGGCCTAAGATATGCCTCCAGTGTGGACTTGAGTTTGCAGGGATATGCCGATACAGATTGGGAAGAGAGTACAGTGGACCGGAAGAGCACATCCGGTTGTTGTTTTTACCTTGGGGTTTGCCATGGTTTCCTTGTGCAACAGGAAACAAATATTTGTGGCCTTGAGTACCGCAAAAACAAAGTATATAGCATTGAGTGTGGCAGTTCGCGAAGCAGCGTGGCTTCGCAAGCCTCTGACAGATTTATTTGATCATGAGATGGATTCTATTATTATAACCAGAGATGTGTGAAGCTCTTTGAGAACCCCGTATTTCATGATAGATCAAAACACGTTGAGATAAAATATCATTATATCAATACACGTGCAATACCTTCCTACACATGAGCATATTGCAGATATCTTCACCAAACCGCTTGCCAAAATGAAGTTTGAGTACTTCCGTGAGAGACCTGGCCTGGTGAAGATTACCTCCCTAGCTGAGAGGGCGTGTTAAGGATTACAACCAAGACGAAGTTCGAGTACTTTTGTGAGAGAATTGGCCTAGTGAAGAATGCCTCCCTAGCTGAGAGGGAGTGTTGATGATTACAACTGCGTGAGACATCCTCCAGGACACAAACTGAATGAGTCAGATTGAGAGAGAGCCCATGAGTTGGGTGTGCCCATGAGATGGATGTGTTGTTCCTCTCTGAGACATAGAAGGAACGTTGTGTGTGCCCCTGTGTGGGGTGAGGAAGCCCATGAGATGGGTGTGTGGTTCCTCTTTGAGACAGAGATGAAACGTTGTGCCCCTGTGTGAGGTGGTGAAGCCCATGAGCTGGGTATGTGGTTCCTCTCTGAGACAGAGATGGAATGTTGTGTGCCCTGTGTAGGGAAGCCCATGAGCCGGGTGTGTGGTTCCTCTTTGAGATGGAGATGGAATGTTGTGTGCCCTTGTGTGGGGAAGCCCATGAGTTGGGTGTATCGTTCTGAGACAGAGATGAAACAATGCATTGTCCTCCTCTGTGCAAAGATTTGAGATGATGTGATACTCCAGATGATTCTCCCGTGAGACGCAGTGAGAAAGAGATCTGCTGAGTTGGACATGCCTACGGCTGAGCACATGTGAATGTGATCCTAGTGGTTGAGAACTAGTGAGTGTGGTTCTCCTGTGAGACACAGTGTGATAGAGAAGTGGACATCCCTGTGGCTGAGCATAGATGGATGTTCCCCTAGTGGCTGAGCACTAGTGGGTGTATGATATCCCTTGCTATATTGTACAAGATTCAGACTTACCTGTAACCCTATTTGTGATGTAAATGGTACATGTTGGCCCCACCATAAAGTGAAATATAATTAATGTAAAAGATAATTAATATGGTAATTATTAATTATATTCTGAGTTATTGATGTCGACCCTATTGTGTTAATAGACACTATTGTTGATAGGTTCAGTCTAATATAAATAAAGGTAAATTCCCCATTGAGGAATCATATCACAAGTGTGAGTTTGGAAATTTCAGCAAACACTTGTTCTTGGGAAAAGTGCACACCTCTCTTGGGTGCTAGTCTTCTAGGGTTTGTAAGCATCCTTTTGTGTGCTAGGTTTTATGGTGGTGGAGGTATTTCTCTTGAAGAATATTAAAAAGGATTGGATGGGTTTTCTTCCCTTGTTGAGAAGGGTTTCCCATGATACTTCTTGTGTACTTGTGCATGATATTTCTTCTTGTGATCTTGATTGCTGTAACAAATTGTTTATGGTTCAAGTAAAATGCTAAAAATGGAATGAACTTCATGTTTGAGCCTAGCTTATTGAAAAATCAACAACTCGGGCGTATATACCCCTTCTTCAAAAGATCTTCAAGTTGCATTTGTAATTCCTTCAACTCTGGTGTACTCATCCTATAAGGAGTCTTGGATACAGGAGCTGCTCCAGGCATCAAATTTATAGAGAAATCAATATCTCTTTTTGATGAAAACCCCGATATCCCTTTAAAGACATCCTCAAATTCTTTTAGTATTTCACATTCTTCAATATTTGACACTTTATCCTTAGGTGCCTCCTCCATGTGTGCTGGAAATACTTGAAATCCTTTCTTGTAGCTTTTTTTCAATTGCAAGGCTGAAACTTCTCTAATAGTTACAACCCTTGGTATGCCTTGAACTGCTCTTAAGTTTCCTTCCTCATCCAAGCAAATAAATTCCTTATTGTAACAGTCTAGAACAACATGATGTTGGTCCAACCAATCCATGCTAATGAGACAATCATACGAGCCCAAAGGTATCATATTCAAATCAAATTTTGTTCGCAGACCATTCATTTCCATTGGACATGCCTTAACTATCTCATTAATTTTCATTTTTTCCCCTGTAGCTAACTGCACCAACCAAGATTTTCCAAGCTTGCTTCTTGACAATTGGAATCTTTCCACCATCTTAGGATCTAGATAAACATGCCTTAACTATCTCATTAATTTTCTTTTTTTCCCCTGTAGCTAATTGCACCAACCAATATTTTCCAAGCTTGCTTCTCAACAATTGGAATCTTTCCACCATCTTAGGATCTAGATAAACATGCCTTAACTATCTCATTAATTTTCTTTTTTTCCCCTGTAGCTAACTGCACCAACCAAGATTTTCCAAGCTTGCTTCTCGACAATTGGAATCTTTCCACCATCTTAGGATCTAGATGACTATGACTAGCTCCTGAATCAATTAAAGTAACAATGGGTTGGTCATTAATCTTACCTTCCACTTCAATCATGTGCAACTGAAACTCAACTTGCTTGTTATCTAGGGCTGCGTAGATCCTTGGTACATGTTTTCCCATGTCTTCAACTTTCACAACTTGTTGTACATTGTGCGCAGTCGTTGATTTTTTATCTCTTTGAGGGAAATCTCTGTACATATGATCTCTGCCACAACCCCAACATTGAATAGGTTGTTGCCTTGGTTTTTTCCCCATTGTCACAGTCATTCTCGGCTCCTTGAGAGTTGGTTGTCTTTGCGCAATATTTTTGAAAAATGATGGCTTAGTCCCCTTCTTCCTCTGTTCCACCTTATTTTTCATTTTGTCTTTCCAAGCCTTTTGGAAATTCGGTCTTCCCTTTTGCTTATCATAAAGGCATTTAGCATGCCTTATGGTTTCCTCCAATGTATTGGGGTCATCATATTTTATCTTGTCACTGATAAATGATGACAACCCACTCATGTACCTCTAAATTTTAACTCGTTCATCCTTGATGAATGCGCCATATTTCAACAGTTCCAAGAATCTTCTTTTATACTCGTCTATTGTTATACTCCCAAACTTGAGTTCAAAGAACTCTTTCGTTTTCTTGTCATAGTATCACTTAGTTAAGTATTTCTTTTGAGAATACCTTTTAAACTCCCTCCAAGTAACCTTCTTCTCATCAATGTGTTGCACTTGCACGAACTGATTCCACCACATTGATGCTTTTCCTTTTAGTTGACAGATGACAATTCTCTCTTCTGCCTGCATAGAGTAATTATGCAACTGGAATTACTTCCTTATACCCAACATCCAGGTCTTTTCATATTCATCCTTCTTGTGTTCACCGTCAAAGGTAGGAGGCTTGATCTTATTCATTTCTCCCTGTAGCTCGTCCACCCCCATCCTTCTCTTATGCTTTATGATAGGAGATTGACTTGAGCTACTGCGTGTTTTCCTAAATGAATGCTTTGGTGAGTGGTGATGTTTCCTATCAACACTTCTTGTTTCTCTTCTTTCACCATGATACCTATGACTCATTGACTTGCTTGACTCTGTCTTCTTATCTATTTTCTTTTCTATTCTATCCAAGTTTTGCATCAACTTGATATTCAAACCATCTTATTGCTCCTTGTCTTTCATAAGCCTTTCATTATCAACTTTATAACTTTGGAAATTTTTTTGCAGTCCCTTTATGATTTCTACCAAGTTTATGCGCTCCTTCTTGCAGTCTATACCATCAACACCTAAACCGACATACAAATCCCCAAATTCATCCTCATGGCTGCAAGTTTTCTACGCATCTTCCATGCTTTTTGACTTTCTGCGTTGATTATGTCATGCTCTTATCGATGTTAATTCTACAAAATGTGCAGGCAATAAGATTTGTTAGACGAATTCATGCGACAACTTCATGAAAACTCTGCACAATTTTGTTAGAATATTTTCTTCTGATTTCTTGGATGATTTTCACATCCCAAATTCTAGTGTGCACAACCGCGCATCAATATTTTGTGTGCATCACTGCTCTACGCCAAACACCGGTATTTTTCCGTACACAATAAACTCCGCACCAATACTTAGTGCGCATGACAATTTCATGTTGATCTCTGGCCCATACCAATCCAATATTGAACCAATAGCTATGCAGCTTCTTGTTGATGTCTGGCCCATACAAGTCCAGTGTTGAACCAATCGCCATGATACCAAAATGTAACATCCCCAGCCACCCAAGCTGGGCCATGCCAAAAAAATCTCAACTTCCATCGCTCTGATACCACTTTGTAACATTCTCAACCCACTGTTGGGCAATGCCATTTCAAAATTCTAGTGCGTAGATTCTGCTCTATAACATTATTCTGTGCATAAACATTTGAGGTAACACACACTATCACAAGCTGGATCACACCACACCACGGTCCCTCTTCTGACACAAGTTATAACAATGAATGTAACACAATACAACTATGCGCACAACCATGTTGAACACACACCATTATTGTGTGTGTATTCCACTATGATCATGTGATCGCTACTGTGCGCACAACCATTCTGACATCACACACACTAATAAAAACTATCATACTCAGCATGTACTACTACAAATAACAACTACCATACACAACATGTACTACTACAAATACTGAATATCAACACCACACTTACATGTGCAAACAACATTATACAAAATTACAACAAATACTTGTATGGAACATTGTACAAGAATTAAGCTCATATCAGACATAGATAATTAAGCACACACTACATGAGACAAGCACATAAATGACACTAATATTTTATGAAAAGTAACCAACTACATGCAGAACTTAGACGTTCCTCCCAACCATAGACTCGGTTGCTCATAAACTTTCAACAAAAGGTCATCCTCGAGCTGGGGCTTAAACTCCACTAGGGAAAAAAGATTCCTAATGCCAAGCTAAGGTCTGATAAATAACAAAATTGTTCAATCCAAGATGCCCACTATTGCAACTAGTCTATAGTCTCTCATTCCCCACATGTCTGTCCCATCCCAGGAAGTGTGCCCCTTCTCTGCTCAACAGTCCTTTGGTTGCTTCGCTTCCCTACCAGGGATTTAGCAACATGTTTGACAGGAAGTATCAGAGCATGACAACTAATGCTCAATGCACCAGGGAACAATTCCCAACAAAAATCTCACCTGGAGAGAATGCTCACGTGCCTGACAACTCGCTTCTTCGACAACAAATCTCTTACTTGGAGAGAATGCTCACGGGCCTGACAACCCGCCTCTTCGTCAACAAATCTCGCACCTGGAGAGAATGCTCATGGACCTGGCAACCCACCTCTTTGACAACAAATATCTCACCCTAAGAGAATGCTCACGGTCCTGACAACCCGCTTCTTCAATAGCACAAGTCTTCCCGAGCACAGGGTTAGGCAATGACAGTAAGTTACAACAAAAATATGGATTCATTCGCAAAGGAATTTTTTTTTGAATGATCAAGAAATGAATGGTAATCTTTGAAGGAATGAATCCCCCTGAAAATACACTAAGGCCATCAATATATATTGCATGTCTTAAATTGGACACTTGTCACCTTCAGAATTAGCTTTAGTCACATGGAGACTCGTTCCCATCCTTCGGGAACTTAGGATAAATAATTATCCATAAATTACACTTTTAAGAAATATTAATAAAATGTTCCCTTGGACTTAAGCCCCCTTGGCTTAACCCTTACTTTCTCCCTTTTCGATGGAGTTTAGCCCCCCGTCTCTTTTCGTCTGATCTGTTTGTGTGCAACGATGTGATATTATTAATAACTTGAGTGTTATTACATTCTACAAGGATAAACGC
>SNQJ01S0073020.1:16958-30407 GCA_010110895.2 Picea sitchensis | reverse complement strand
GTGATCTTGATTGCTGTAACAAATTGTTTATGGTTCAAGTAAAATGCTAAAAATGGAATGAACTTCATGTTTGAGCCTAGCTTATTGAAAAATCAACAACTCGGGCGTATATACCCCTTCTTCAAAAGATCTTCAAGTTGCATCTGTAATTCCTTCAACTCTGGCGTACTCATCCTATAAGGAGTCTTGGATACAGGAGTTGCTCCAGGCATCAAATTTATAGAGAAATCAATATCTCTTTTCGATGGAAACCCCGATATCCCTTTAAAGACATCCTCAAATTCTTTTAGTATTGCACATTCTTCAATATTTGACACTTTATCCTTAGGTGCCTCCTCCATGTGCGCTGGAAATACTTGAAATCCTTTCTTGTAGCTTTTTTTCAATTGCAAGGCTGAAACTTCTCTAATAGTTGCAACCCTTGGTATGCCTTGAACTGCTCTTAAGTTTCCTTCCTCATCCAAGCAAATAAATTCCTTATTGTAACAGTCTAGAACAACATAATGTTGGTCCAACCAATCCATGCTAATGAGACAATCATACGAGCCCAAAGGTATCATATTCAAATCAAATTGTGTTCACAGACCATTCATTTCCATTGGACATGCCTTAACTATCTCATTAATTTTAATTTTTTCCCCTGTAGCTAACTACACCAACCAAGATTTTCCAAGCTTGCTTCTTGACAATTGGAATCTTTCCACCATCTTAGGATCTAGATAAACATGCCTTAACTATCTCATTAATTTTCTTTTTTTCCCCTATAGCTAACTGCACCAACCAATATTTTCCAAGCTTGGTTCTCGACAATTGGAATCTTTCCACCATCTTAGGATCTAGATAAACATGCCTTAACTATCTCATTGATTTTCTTTTTTTCCCCTGTAGCTAACTGCACCAACCAAGATTTTCCAAGCTTGCTTCTCGACAATTGTAATATTTCCACCATCTTAGGATCTAGATAACTATGACTAGCTCCTGAATCAATTAAAGTAACAATGGGTTGGTCATTAATCTTACCTTCCACTTCAATCATGTGCAACTGAAACTCAACTTGCTTGTTATCTACGGCTGCGTAGATCCTTGGTACATGTTTTCCCATGTCTTCAACTTTCACAACTTGTTGTACATTGTGCGCAGTCGTTGATTTTTTATCTCTTTGAGGGAAATCTCTGTACATATGATCTCCGCCACAACCCCAACATTGAATAGGTTGTTGCCTTGGTTTTTTCCCCATTGTCACAGTCATTCTCGGCTCCTTCAGAGTTGGTTGTCTTTGCGCAATATTTTTGAAAAATGCTGGCTTAGTCCCCTTCTTCCTCTGTTCCACCTTGTTTTTCATTTTGTCTTTCCAAGCCTTTTGGAAATTTAGTCTTCCCTTTTGCTTATCATAAAGGCATTTAGCGCGCCTTATGGTTTCCTCCAATGTATTGGGGTCATCATATTTTATCTTGTCACTGATAAATGATGACAACCCACTCATGTACCTCTGAATTTTAACTCGTTCATCCTTGATGAATGTGCCATATTTCAACAGTTCCAAGAATCTTCTTTTATACTCGTCTATTGTTATACTCCCAAACTTGAGTTCAAAGAACTCCTTCGTTTTCTTGTCATAGTATCACTTAGTTAAGTATTTCTTTTGAGAATACCTTTTAAACTCCCTCCAAGTAACCTTCTTCTCATCAATGTGTCGCACTGGCACGAACTGATTCCACCACATTGATGCTTTTCCTTTTAGTTGACAGATGACAATTCTCTCTTCTGTCTGCATAGAGTAATTATGCAACTGGAAGTACTTCCTTATACCCAACAACCAGGTCTTTTCATATTCATCCTTCTTGTGTTCACCGTCAAAGGTAGGAGGCTTGATCTTATTCATTTCTCCCTGTAGCTCGTCCACCCCCGTCCTTCTCTTATGCTTTATGATAGGAGATCGACTTGAGCTACTGCGTGTTTTCCTAAATGAATGCTTTGGTGAGTGGTGATGTTTCCTATCAACACTTCTTGTTTCTCTTCTTTCACCATGAGACCTATGACTCATTGACTTTCTTGACTTTGTCTTCTTATCTGTTTTCTTTTCTATTCTATCCAAGTTTTGCATTAACTTGATATTCAAACCATCTTATTGCTCCTTGTCTTTCATAAGCCTTTCATTATCAACTTTATAACTTTGGACCTTTTTTTGCAGTCCCTTTATGATTTCTACCAAGTTTATGCGCTCCTTCTTGCATTCTATACCATCAACACCCAAACCGACATACAAATCCCCAAATTCATCCTCATGGCTGCAAGTTTTCTATGCATCTTCCATGCTTTTTGACTTTCTGCACTGATTATGGCATGCTCTTATCAATGTTAATTCTGCAAAATGTGCAGGCAATAAGATTTGTTAGACGAATTCATGCGACAACTTCATGAAAACTCTGCACAATTTTGTTAGAATATTTTCTTTTGATTTCTTGGATGATTTTAACATCCCAAATTCTATTGCGCACAACCGCGCATCAATATTTTGCGTGCATCACCGATCTACGCCACACACCGGTATTTTTCCGTACACAATAAAATCCGCACCAATACTTAGTGCGCACGACAATTTCATGTTGACCTCTGGCCCATACCAATCCAATATTGAACCAATAGCTATGCAGCTTCTTGTTGATGTCTGGCCCGTACAAATCCAGTGTTGAACCAATCGCCATGATACCAAAATGTAACATCCCCAGCCACCCAAGCTAGGCCATGCCAAAAAAATCTCAACTTCCATCGCTCTGATACCACCTTGTAACATTCTCAGCCCACTGCTGGGCAATGCCACTCCAAAATTCTAGTGCGTAGATTCTGCTCTATAACATTATTCTATGCATAAACATTTGAGGTAACACACACTATCACAAGCTAGATCACACCACACCACTGTCCCTCTTCTGACACAAGTTATAACAATGAAAGTAACACAATACAACTGTGTGCACAACCATGTTGAACACACACCATTATTGTGTGTGTATTCCACTATGATCGTGTGATCGCTACTGTGCGCACAACCATTCTGACATCACACACACTAATAAAAACTATCATACTCGGCATGTACTACTACAAATAACAACTATCATACACAACATGTACTACTACAAATACTGAATATCAACACCACACTTACATGTGCAAACACCATTATACAAAATTACAACAAATACTTGTATGGAACATTATACAAGAATTAAGCTCATATCGGACATAGATAATTAAGCACACAGTACATGAGACAAGCACATAAATGACACTAATATTTTATGAAAAGTAACCAACTACGTGCAGAACTCAAACATTCCTCCCAACCATAGACTCTGTTGCTCATAAATTTTCAACAAAAGCTCATCCTCGAGCTGGGGCTTAAACTCCACTAGGGAAAAAAGATTCCTAATGCCAGGCTAAGGTTTGATAAATAACAAAATTGCTCAATCCAAGATGCCCACTGTTGCAACTAGTCTATAGTCTTTCATTCCCCACATGTCTGTCCCATCCCAGGAAGTGTGCCCCTTCTCTGCTCAACAATCCTTTGGCTGCTCCGCTTCCCTTCCAGGGATTTAGCAACATGTTGAACGGGAAGTATCAGAACATGACAACTAATGCTCAATGCACTAGGGAACAATTCCCAACAAAAATCTCACCTGGAGAGAATGCTCACGTGCCTGACAACTCGCTTCTTCGACAACAAATCTCTTACTTGGAGAGAATGCTCACGGGCCTGACAACCCGCCTCTTCGTCAACAAATCTCTCACCTGGAGAGAATGCTCACGGACCTGACAACCCACCTCTTTGACAACAAATATCTCACCCTGAGAGAATGCTCACGGTCCTGACAACCCGCTTCTTCAATAACACAGGTCTTCCCGAGCATAGGGTTAGGAAATGACAGTAAGTTACAACAAAAATATGGATTCATTCGCAAAGGAAATTTTTTCTGAATGATCAAGGAATGAGTGGTAATCTTAGAAGGAATGAATCCCCTCGAAAATACACTAAGGCCATAAATATATATTGCATGTCTTAAATTGGACACTTGTCACTTTCAGAATTAGCTTTAGCCACATGGAGACTCGTTCCCATCCTTTGGGAACTTAGGATAAATAATTATCCATAAATTACACTTTTAAGAAATATTAATAAAATATTCCCTTGGACTTAAGCCCCCTTGGCTTAACCCCTACTTTCTCCCTTTTCGATGGAGTTTAGCCCCCCGTCTCTTTTCGTCTGATCCGTTTGTGTGCAACGATGTGATATTATTAATAACTTGAGTGTTATTACATTTTACAAGGATAAGCGCACTGGCCTATTTGCATCTCGGCTCACCAACCAAATAACCACACAGGCTCTTCGACCTCATATATATATATATATCGGTCCAATGCGCATTTCAAGGCAGTCCTTGTACACTTACTTGAGTGTGTGCAAAATTGTGGAATATGCGCACTCTTCCCTTGATGTGCAATCCACACACACTTACTCAGGTGCGCTCAACACTATGGAACGTACACACCCTTTCTTTGGTAAACAATCCTCGCGCACTACTCAGGTGCGCGCAAAAACTGAACAAAAACTTAATGCCAACAACTCATCAGCCTATATGTACATTTACATTTACAATTGGTACCAACGGCTCACCAACCTATATGTACAATTAAAAATGGGGTTCAGGTTAGAGACATTAAAAAATCTATCCTGAAAAATGGCCAAATTGTTCATGTGAAGAATAAGTGTTTCATTTTCCTTCCTCATGAACTCCTGTCCCAACACAACTTCAAAATCATTCATCCATAGGAACAACGATGAAATTCGTCCTCTCGCACTAGTCGCCAAGCTTCAATGAGATGTCCTTGGCTACACCAACGAATCTCTCTACACCTGCATTGATCGTCTTGAAGGTTGTTTATGTTGGTTCAGGCTACAACCCAAGCCTCTACACCATGTCTTCCCTCAAGAAATTATGCATTGCTCCACTGTCCACCATGGCTATCACCGACTTCCCGTTGAGTTTCACCTGCACATAGGAAAGTTTCGCCTCATCTTGCTCTTGGCTCTTTGTGGATTCACCCTCCATGACAACGTTCAAGACCTACAAGACTCCAACATATGGGTTGTTTGTCTTCTCCAAAGCATTCATCTTCTGTTTCAGGGAACAATTCTTCGCATAGTGCTCCTTGGCACAAATCCAATACAAAATCAACTTATTTTCCTTCACTGCGTCCGTTTGCTTGGCATTATCCTCATTTCCCTTGGATGTCTTCATCTTTCCTTTGTCCTTCCTCTTCTCCTTCCCTTGTTGTTGCTTCTCATCTTGGGCGTTTTCACTGTTTCTAGGACCTGTCTTGGGTTCTCCCTGAAAGTCCAATAGTTTGTGTGCTATAGTGATTGCTACTACAAGAGTCTACCTGTTCTGTCATTGTAGCTCACTCTGCACCCACGACTGTAGACCATTCATGAAGTGGAAAAGTCTGTCTTCTTTCGACATATCTTTGATCTCCAAATAGAGTCTCATGAACTCCTTGATGTAGGCTTGGATCTTACCAGTGTGCTTGAGAGCCAACAACTGATTTCTCGCAATCCATGCTTGGTTCCCCGGACCAAACTATGCCTTCAAGGATACCTTCATTTCTGCCCATTTTTCGATCTTCTCAACGATTCTCCCAGCCGCTAAGTCTTCCACCTGGTTCCTCCACCAGAGCTTAGCAGTTCCTATCAAGAACATCGTTGCATCGTTCACCTTGGCTTCATCCGAACTTTCGTTCAACTGCGCCAAGTACTGCTCAATGTCCCAACAGAAGTTGCCAAGCAACTTAGCATTGTGAGTCCCGTCATATGGCTCAGGTTCATTTATCTTGATCCTCATCGACATGACAACAGAGCTCTGTCTGTTAGACAAAACTCATTTCAATAATGTGATGGTGTCATCTTGGTCCTTCAACTTCTGTGTGACTACGACAAGTGCATCCTCTGCTTCCTTGGGTCTATCATGAATGTCGTCGATGAAGGTGTCAGTAATCACATTTGTGGTTGCCTGACACTCTCGAACGACTTCATTAAACCCATGCTTCATCTTGCATATCTCAGTCTCCATGCGTTTGAACTTCTCATCATGCTGACACATTATGTCCTTCATTTTCTCAACAATCTTGTCCAAGATAATGATTTGATCCTTCATTTTGTTGGTCTTGGGTACCCTCTCAATGTCACTACCATCCACATGCTGCCCAACCATGGATGGCCCTCCAAGTATCTTCACTTCACTTGCGAAGGGTTCGTCCAAGGCACCCAAGAATTCATCTCAAGACTTCTTCACCATTCAACGATCAACTTGGAGATTACTTCTGCAATCAGGTCTGCGATAGTCCTGCGTTCGTCCACCTTGCCCAAGTGCTCGGTTCACCCTCAAAAATCTACGCTTGGCCTGATCAAGGGGTGTGCCCAGGTCTATTCACAAGTCACGGCTTTGCCCACAACTTGACCCTTCACTTCCGTCACAAACCACCAAGTAGGTTGTTTCTGCGATGGGTTAGTCCACCTGATCAAACCCTCACCAAGCTTGTGCCCAAACTGTCTTTTCAACAAATGCACCCCACCACAACTGTTTTTACTGCAGTAGTGGTGAAGAGCCAACTATGCCTTGATAACACCTATCACGAAGGTGACAGGATGGTGAAAAGCTCACCAAATTGTTTCACCAAACAAGCTCTGATACCACCTGTCACAACCCTACAGGACGCTTGTTCAAATCTTGCGATCGTTAACTTTCTGAGGGTGTGCGACACCACGACGGTTCTTACTTGGTTGCTTGACAACACCAAAAATACTTCGTCCGGACTATGCTTTTTCACCTAGAGTATACCCATACTCCGTTCTAGGCTAAGAACGAGTCACACTCCTATTCTAGTGCAACTCTTGTATACTTAGGCAATTTTGCTAACAGTTTAATACTTAGTCATATATAACCATACATCCATGAACATAAGAAACCAAGAGAACAACTGCGGAACAAACGAAAGACATACACATAAATAGTGCGGATGACACGAACTATGCCTAACACCTAGCTAAGTCTTTGTTATTGCGAAACAATCACAATATGAGCACCATCGATTCGATTTACAACTTGGGCAAAGTCACATGACTCACCTCACCTCACCAAGACACTCATACACAAATTCGTCGCACCAAGACTCTCTGTCGCAACCATCTCTGCAACCTCTTGCGATGCACCTCAGACGTGCCCTCAACCACAAACTTGTCCCTTCGTTACTGCAAACTTCACCAAGAACACAGATTTCGGTTCTACCTCACACATGGCTCCAACAGACCTGTGTTTACAAACTTCCCCAAAATATCCTAGAGCGTCCCACCCTTGGCTACTTGTCTTCCATCTCGACAGTTTTGCCTCAGTTTTGCCTTGCCTCATAATTTTTCCTAAGACTTTCCCTCTCCAAATCTCTTATCAAAATCTGCCTTCCTTGGTTGTGTGCCCTTGTGCTCTTATAGGGACTCCAAGGGTCACCAATGCGAAACGTCATGTCCTTTGAGTGTGTTGCGCCCCTTCGCAAACCATACACTCAAACGACTCATCGCGCCCCTCCGTGAACCTGGCGCGCCCATCAACCGTCATGTCTCTTGGACCAACATGCCCCTTGCCTTGTGCTCTTCCTTGTGCTAATCCTCGTGACTCCTCGTGGGTGTGTCGATGGGGTCATCCAACCTCTTCGATGTGCCCATGTTGTCAAGGGTAGACGGGTTCACTCCTTGGGCATGCTCCCAAGTTGCTCGACCCTTGCCCAAACAAAACCCAAGTCTTCGTCAATCATTCTAAGGCAAGTAAGGTGTGTGTGCCTCCTTGGTGTCACACGTCACCATCGTGTGCCCAAGGTGCCCTTGCTCACACCCACACGTCTTCGTTTACCCAACCGATCACATGCCCTTTGTATTCTCTTGCCCAACTTGTCCTCAAGTCTGCCCAAAGACTGTGTGCACTTGGTGGGTGTCATGAGAGACCTTGCACTTATCAATTTGACAATATAATCGAGCTAATTTTCCTCATCTGCATAGGTTTCTATCCATCATCGTTCCAACTTGCTAATGCCATGCACATTTGTCATATGCCTTGGATTTGAGACCTTAATCGATATTAATATTGAATTAATTCGCCATTATCTTATTAATCATGCCTTTATAAGATACTCAACAAAATTACCCCCACTCATTAAAGGTCCACTATTTTCTATAAGGGTAAGAAGCATTACACTAAACAACTTATAACTTTAGCAATAAAATCTGAAAGGAGTAAATAACGACATAACCGTGTTTAACGATATCTCGAGATCGTCACCCGAATAATCAACATCCACAAATCACTAAGATAGTCCAAGATATAACTTTTAAACACAGAAAGTGAAACTCAGGTGTACCGATCAGTGTCAAGAGGTAAATCAAGTGAGCTTTCTTTATAGAGACCTGGGTTCAATCTTCCTGAAGATCACCGATCAATGTCAAGAGGTAAATCAAGTGAGCTTTCTTTATAGAGATCTGGGTTCAATCTTCCTGAAGATCACGTTGTATCAATGCAACCAATTTGCAGATGAGGTCAGGTACAAGTTCTCAGAGAATTTGACAAAATAGACATTCCCCCACGCGGCTTCATAGCTAAAGGTCATTAGATTGAAAAAACAATATTGTAAAAAGGAGTTTGACTGTCCTGTCAAATTTTTTTGCAGATGAGGTCAGGTACAAGCCCTAGTGAATTTGACAAAATACATATCCCCCAAACGGCTTCATAGCCAAAGGTCATTGGATTGAAAAACCAATATTGTAAAAAGGAGTTTGACTGTCCGGTCAAAAAACGGGTTCACCTGACCAAAAAGGAAAGAAACTCATATGTGACCAAAATTGAATGAATAACCCAATCTTTGTTTTGCTACAAATAAGGCGACTAACAATAACTTGCTTATCTTTATTCCCTGCTAAGTAAAATAACTACAAATGCCCATGGCTAATTTCAAAAGCATGGATGGCTCGTTGGCATCAACCTTGCCTCCTACCTCCAATGGTGATCTATTTCTCAGGTATTTCACAAATCAAGAAATGTACTTGTACCTTTTTATTTTTATTTTGGGCAGGGAAAGCTCAAGACTCAAATGTAACTCCATGCTTAGCCCAATCTTTGTTTCACATAAAATAAGCTTACTAGCAAACGATCACTTACTTATCTTTGTTCCGAGTGATCTAAAATATTTAGAAAAGCCCATTGCTAATTTCAACTTGGATGGCTGGTTAGCATCAGATATATGTCCTACCTCCAATGGTGACCTATTTCTCAGGTATTTCACAACTCAGGAAATGTCCCTGTACATTTTTATTATTTTGAGATTTTGAGCAGGCAAGGCTTAAGGTTCAAATTTTCAAACTTAACTCCATGCTTAATAAGTACCCATGGTTTCACCGTGGTTTGGGATGTCGACCAATTGTTTACAAATTTTCAATCTATCAATTTTATAGAAAGCTCTTGGCTCAACTAGTATAAGTTAACCAACATGCCCCCCTAAATGCTCCATTAAAAACATATTCCCTATGAATGACTATTCTTCATGATGTCAACACAGTAGATAATCTTTGAAAATAAACATCAGAGCTTTACAAACTTTGCATTAGTGAGACCTCCAAGTTCTTCTGCTTGTCCCAACATATTCCCTATGAATGCCTATGCTTCTGACATCAAACTTTTATCAGCAGTAATAACCACAGGAATACATACTATCCTCATGGATGAAGCAGTTACATTCCTCAATTGCATTTCCTGCCAAACAATCTTTCTGATGAACTTAGTTGCAGTGGGAAAATCCCTACAAATACGAAGATTCATGATCATCGGGACAGTTGAACCAGGGCATCTTTTAACAAGGCTGAAAGCAGTGGCCAGTTTCTCACCGTAGCAACAGACAACATGCTCCTTTTCATCAACATTACAAAGCGATAAGTTTACGTCATGCATGTCCTGCTTATTTTCATTTTCCAAGCCAAACACTTTAATGGTTCATATATTTGCTCCAATTGTGGGCGTTAGCTGTCTTCTACACAGAACAGATGCATGCTGCTGCCTTTGGTTTCTACCCAGCTGCATCCTGGCCTTGTTTTTAAACCCCTTTCTTTCGACAGTTCTCTAATCTTTGCTACATCATCCCACCTGCCGGCATCAGCATAGATGTTTGACATAAGAACGTAATTTGCAACATTTGCAGGCTCTAGTTCATATAGGTGTTCTGCAATAAGTTCTCCTAGCTCTACATTGCAATGAAGTCTGCAGGCACTATGCAAGGCTCCCCAAACACTAGCTGTAGGTTCTAAAGGCATATTTTTTATGAAGTCATACGCTGAATCCAGATGCCCGGCCCGGCCAAGAAGATCTACTATGCAAGCGTAATGTTCAACAGCAGGAGTGATGCGGTACTCCCGACACATGCAATCAAAGTATCGCAAACCTTCATCCACGAGACCTCCATGGCTACATGCTGAGAGAAGACCAGTGAAGGTAATTTTGTTTGGTTTCATTCCCGCCTGTTTCATTTTTTCAAATAACATAAGGGCATACTCAGTATAACCATGCATACCACATCCCACAATCATGGCAGTCCACGAGACGATGTCTCTTTCGGACATTCTGTCAAACACCAGGCTTGCATCATCTATACTACCACATTTCCCATACATGTCTATAAGACCATTCCCCACAAAAATATCAGGTTCAAACCCACGTCGGAAAATGTAATTATGGATTTCCTTCCCTTGGCGCAGAGCTGCTAAGTGGGCACAGGCTGGAAGGATGCTCGAGATGGTTACTGGATCAGGTTCTATGCCCGCTACTTGAATTTTGCAAAAGAGCTCCAACGCTTCATCACAGTTCCCATTCTGGGCACATACTGCAATCATAACATTCCATGAAACCACATCTCTATGGAACATTTTGTCAAACATTTGGCGCGCATCCTTTACACAGCAACATTTAGCGTACATGTCCACAAGAGCATTCCCCACCGAAACATCCCAATCGAATTCATTTCTCATCCAATAACCATGGATCTCCTTACCCTTCTCCACTAATCGCAGCTCTGCACACAGCGGAAGAAGACTCGCAATGGCGATGGAGTCTGGTGTAATTCCATCTACAAACATTCGGTGAAAAACCTTCAAAGCCTTACAACTCTCATTATTCTGCACATACCCAGCAATCAGAGCAGTCCACGATATAACATTCCTCTTAGACATTTTTTCGAACACTTTGCGCGCATCCTCTGTAATTCCACACTTGGCATACATGGCCACAAGAGCATTCCCTACGAATACATCTCCATCAAATTCACTTGTTTTTATGTCGCCATGGATAGTCTTTCCCTCTTCCAGATAACCCAAATGACCGCATGCCTTGACTAAGCAGGGGAAAGTGAAATTGTCAGCCCGCAAACCTTCTCTTCGCATTTGGTAATAGAGATTTAGGGCCTCTTCGCAGTTTCTACCCCGGGAATACCCTGCGATCATTACATTCCATGAGCACAGATTTCGTTTGGGTATTTTGTCAAACACTTGGCGAGCATCCTGGACGGTACCATACTTGATGTAGAGGCTTACGAGCGCGGTCCAGGATATGACGTTATGTATGCTAAGCTTGCCACTGACGAGCATCTGGGCATGGAGTTCCTTGGCATCTGACAGGGATTGAACACTAGCACAAGCCACTGAGATAGAATTCGCAGCCTCGGCAACATTGTTGGTGGCATTAGAACGGAAACTGAAGGTTGAGATGATGAAAGAGTTATTGGATCTCTTGATAGTTTGTTTCATAAACAACTGAAATTGCATTTTTGGGGGAGTGGGGAAAAGCAAGATGTTTTCTTTTATTCCTCAAAAATACAAATATTAATTTATATTATAATACTCCATGGCTAAATATGGTAATGGACACTCTCAAGAGTTAAAAGGTTAGCAATATACGCATGCTATCGCAATATTCAATGCTAATACGTTGTTGGATATACCCTGGCGTATATACTAAGGTGATCCAATGGTGTATATACCACCTGTCGCAGCATTGAATGTTGTGTAGCAACGATTGATTACTTGCAGAGTTATAAGGACAAAGTTTAAAATCTAGTTGACTTCCCTTGAAGTTACCCACCATTTTTTATCGAGATATTTTGAGGAGGGGGAGGGGGATATTGTGTCTCGAATAATGCCATTGTGTGATCACCTTTTTCACCTATTATGATTTGTAGTCAAAATTTCACATGCTTATTTGTAGTCAAAATTTCACATCTTTTAGAGCTTTCACATCATAAGCCTATTCAAGTGTTGCCATGTAATCTGGGCGTAAACTCCTTTCAAGATGTTGAAATTTGGTGATATAAAAAGTTTGAGTTCCCATTGATCCAGAACTCCGATCAAATTTTTAACAATTTGGGTGGATTTATAATTGGATAAAATGTTTCGGGGCATCATTTTGTTTCACCATGCAAAGACTTTCGATCATAGTGAAACTCTCCTCATCTCTCATATTTCTTCTAGATTTTTATAAAATTTGTGCCCAAAAAATCCTTTTACTGCAAGATCAACTTATCCCCTATCCAAAATCTATCAATTTTTAAAAGGTCATACGATGTAAAAACTCAATCCCCTCTAATATAGGTGATGATTAGAGGTTTACACATATTATATTGATATCGTTGCTTAGAGAATAATTGTAGAAACAAGTTTTATATACGTTATAGTGGTTGGAAAAAAGATTAATCTTTCTTTGGTGTATGCATCACTACAAGAAAATGGTATTCCTCCAATTAAACAACAAGATAAATATGGATGAGTATTGTCTTCTTGAATCTTTCAAACAAATATTTAATACTTTAAAAGTTATAATTTATACTCAAGTAAATAAATTTAAGGATCACATAATAAAAAATAAGTTAAGGGTATTAAGTTCAAAGGTATTAAATACCATAGACCACTTTTCACTATGAAACTTCAATAAGTTTACATGAACATTTTAGGAATTAGGAATGGTTTTAAATGTAATTTTCAAAGTGTAAGAATCTAGTAATATTATTTCTTATAAGCTTCTAGAAATTTTATAGGTGATATTTATTTTTTGTTAAAAAAATGTAGTGGATAATTGTAGTTGTATGAAAATAAGAACAATTAGCACAGTAAGAATTAAAGTCATAATTTTTCTAGAAATTAAGTTTCTACTTTACCAAACACAAGCTCCCTAGAAACTTATTTCAAGAACTACTTACAACTTTGCTTGTAAAATAAGTCAAGAGACATTTGTTAGCACTAGAAGTCACCCTCCGATTGCAGAGAGGGTAAGCCTAGTACCCATCAGAGTTTATATGTCACAGGTTGGTTTTATA
>SNQJ01S0073020.1:0-16948 GCA_010110895.2 Picea sitchensis | reverse complement strand
CAAACCCTAGAAGACTAGCGCCCAAGAGAGGTGCGCACTTTTCCCAAGAACAAGTGTTTGCTGAAATTTCCAAACTCACACTTGTGATATGATTCCTCAATGGGGAATTTACCTTTATTTATATTAGACTGAACCTATCAACAATAGTGTCTATTAACACAATAGGGTCAACATCAATAACTCAGAATATAATTAATAATTACCATATTAATTATCTTTTACATTAATTATATTTCACTTTATGGTGGGGCCGACATGTACCCTTTACATCACAGATAGGGTTACAGGTAAGTCTGACTCTTGTACAATATAGCAAGGGATATCATACACCCACTAGTGCTCAACCACTAGGGGAACATCCATTTATGCTCAGCCACAGGGATGTCCACTTCTCTATCACACTACGTCTCACAGGAGAACCACACTCACTAGTGCTCAACCACTAGGATCACGTTCACATGTGCTCAGCCGTAGGCATGTCCAACTCAACAGATCTCTTTCTCATTGCGTCTCACGGGAGAATCATCTGGAGTATCACATCATCTCAAATCTTTGCACAGAGGAGGACAATGCATTGTTTCATCTATGTCTTAGAACGATACACCCAACTCATGGGCTTCCCCACACAAGGGCACACAATATTCCATCTCCATCTCAAAGAGGAACCACACACCCAACTCATGGGCTTCCCTACATAGGGCACACAACATTCCATCTCTGTCTCAGAGAGGAACCACATACCCAGCTCATGGGCTTCACCACCTCACACAGGGGCACAACGTTCCATCTCTGTCTCAGAGAGGAACCACACACCCAGCTCATGGGCTTCACCACCTCACACAGGGGCACAACGTTCCATCTCTGTCATGGGATTCCTCACCCCACACAGGGGCACACACAACGTTCCTTCTCTATCTCGAAGAGGAACAACACATCCAACTCATGGGCACACCCAACTCATGGGCTCTCTCAATCTGACTCACTCAGTTTGTGTCCTGGAGGATGTCTCACGCAGTTGTAATCATCAACACTCCCTCTGATCTAGGGAGGCATTCTTCACCAGGCCAAGTCTCTCACGAAAGTACTCGAACTTCGTCTTGGTTGTAATCCTCAACACTCCCTCTCAGTTAGGGAGGTAATCTTCACCAGGCCAGGTCTCTCACGAAAGTACTCAAACTTCATTTTGGCAAGCGGTTTGGCGAAGATATCTGCAATATGCTCGTGTAGGAAGGTATTGCACATGTACTGCTTTCCTCTGCACCATGTATCTGATATAATGATATTTTATCTCAACGTGTTTTGATCTATCATGAAATACGGGGTTCTCAAAGAGCTTCACACATCTCTGGTTATAATAATAGAATCCATCTCATGATCAAATAAATATGTCAGAGGCTTGCAAAGCCACGCTGCTTCGTGAACTGCCACACTGAATGTTATATACTCTGCTTTTGCGGTACTCAAGGCCACAGAGATTTGTTTCTTGTTGCACAAGGAAACCATGGCAAACCCCAAGGTAAAAACAACAACCGGATGTGCTCTTCCGGTCCACTGTACTCTCTTCCCAATCTGTATCAGCATATCCCTGCAAACTCAAGTCCACACTGGAGGCATATCTTAGGCCATATTCAATTGTGCCTTGTATATATCTCAATACATGCTTTACTGCTATCCAGTGAGTTTGTCTCGATTGACTCATGAATTGACTAAGTACATTCATTGCATCACATAAATCAGGTCTGGTGTTAACCGGGTACATTAGTGATCCAATCAGTTGTGGATCAATCTCGTATGAATCATCATCATTCATTTTCTTCAAAATCATCATCATCGGTGTATGGATTTGCATTCTGAACTTTTTTTAATATCCCCACTCTATATTTTCCTTGACTCAGGAAAAGTCTCATTGGTCCTTTGTCATACTTCTTGTCTCAAGAAGTAGTGCATCATACCCAGATCCTTCATCTCGAAATCAGAAATCAAGGCTTTCTTATATCCAACAACAAGGCTTTTGGGTTTTTCTTCAACCTGTACACATGAGATTTCTCATCATATATTATGAGTCCTTATGGTTGTTTGATGTAAAATTCTTCCTCAATATCACCATTGAGAAAGGTTGTCTTTACATTCATCTGACGTAGTTTCCAACTCATGGATGATGGATGGAAGTGTATCGAACTACTGGATCAAATGTCTTATCATAGACAACTCCCTTTGTTTGTGGGAATATTATGGCTACAAATATCACTTTATATTTCTTGACACTTCCATCAGTTGTATGTTCCTCTGCCCCTTGCAGAGTTTGTCACGTTTAGACAAACCTTGCATGCCCTGCTACAATGTTTCTAGGAATATCAATTGGAGCAACTAGATCAATAATTGTCTCCCTTTGAACTGTTGAAGGGAACAAGGTAATGTCTCTTCCTTCTTCTCAATTTGTTTGACTCCCTTTGAGTCAAGTAACTCCCTCTGAAGTCTGAAGGATAGATATCTTATTTTACTTGTTTGCTAGATATTTTATGTATTCTCAGGTGCTCTACTGACTCTTCAGTATTTTATGACTTCTAGCATAATAAGCAATCAATAAAGGTTTGGACTCTCATACCAGGGATAATGGTCCAAGTCATGAGGGCTCCCACACTAGAGATAATACCCTTCACTTATTAAGAATGCAATCAACTATAAGTTTAATGATTAAATCAAACAATTTACCTGGGTCTACAGTCATGCTCAATTTTGTATTTGGTTTAGAGGAAGTAATTCTCACATCTCTTATCTTCATCCTTTTGAGGTGGGTCTGGATCAATGTCAGCGGTGGAAGCATATTGTCTTCCCTTCTTCCTGGTCCGACAATTTCTTGCATAGTGTCCATATTTGTCACATCTGAAGCACTAGATCTCTTAAATATCTCTTCTCTGATTATGACCTGAAGTCGATGGAGTCTTCTCATCTCTGGATGTTTTTCTGAATTTTCTTTTGAATCTTTCTCCTTTCTTTGTATGAAGTGCAAGAGCATGGTTGTCATCAGGGTAGTCTTCTACTCCTCTATTTCTAAGTCTAATTTCTTCTTGGGTACAGTTTGTCCGCAGACGATCAAAAGTGGGTAATTTTTCCCTTCCACTGATGCTTTGAAGAAAATGTTCCCAGTGTTTTGGAATATTGTTGAGAGTGGACAACACAAGTTCTTTGTCAGATATGTCTTCTCCAATGGCACCTAGTTGATCTTTGATCTCTGATATCTTCATAAAGAAGGTAGCAACTGTATCACCTTTTTTCATCTTGGTAAATTGAAGTTGGCCCTTTAAGGTAAGGGCTCTAAGGGTTTTGTCACTCTCAAACATATCCTTCAATGTTTCATACATTTCATAATTTGTCTTCAAGTTGGAAATACGAGGTAGTAGATGATCTCTTACTGAGTAGATGATTATTTTCCTTGCCTTGACGTCTTCTTCCCTTCTTATTTCCTTCTCTTCATTGGTAGTTGTCTCTGGTAAAGTCTTTTGTACCACACTCAAAATATCATCTTCTTCAAGGGTGGTCTGAAGCCTTGACTTCCAGGAGCTAAATTTGCTTAATCCATCAAGCATATCTTCTACTAAGGTTCTATTCTTCATATTCTCATATTTCTTCACAAACTCTCACCAAATGGACTTAGAAAACCTAATGGACAAGTTAGACTAGCAACCTTGGGTTTTTTTGGGCTTATGACTGCCAACAATAAGCTTTGAGAGTGTCACGGGAATATTGTTGAGTTGAAACGTTCCTTCAATGAGCTGCAGGAACTCTAAAATCAAAATTATGCAGAAAATTGCGGAACCCTAGAAACCCTAGGGACAAAAATCCAAAATCCTCAGAATTTCACTCTGAGAGTCTCTGGAGGTGCGCTGAGGGAGGTCGTACACCCCTATCCAAATTTCAGCCCCAACGTCCAAGTGTAAAGTGTTGAAAAGGCCAAACAAGAGAGGGTCGTACAGATTTTGCAGAAACCCTAGAGAGCCATACAGATTTGCAGAAAAGAGAGGACGACTGCTTTAATGCTTGTGCAATGGGTTCTTCAAGACCTAAGCTCCGATACCATGTTGATTTTTCAATAAGATAGGATCAAGCATGAAGTTCATTCCATTTTTTTGAATTTTACTTCAACCATAAACAATTTGTTGCAGCAATCAAGATCACAAGAAGAAATACCATGCACAAGTACACAAGAAGTATCCTCGAAAACCCTTCTCAACAAGGGAAGAAAACTCAGCCAATCATTTGCTATATTCTTCAATAGAAAGACCTCCACCACCATAAAATCTAGCACACAAAAGGGTGCTTACAAACCCTAGAAGACTAGCGCCCAAGAGAGGTGTGCACTTTTCCCAAGAACAAGTGTTTGCTGAAATTTCCAAACTCACACTTGTGATATGATTCATCAATGGGGAATTTACCTTTATTTATATTAGTCTGAACCTGTCAACAATAGTTTCTATTGACACAACAAGTCTGACCTCAATAACTCAGAATATAATTAATAATTACCATATTAATTATCTTTCACTTTATGGTGGGGCTAACCTGTACCCTTTACATCACAAATAGGGTTACAGGTAAGTCTGACTCTTGTACAATATAGCAAGGGACCTCATAGACCCACTAGTGCTCAGCCACTAGGGGCACATACATCTATGCTCAACCACAGGGATGTCCACATCTCTATCTCACTACATCTCATAGGATAACCACACTCACTAGTTTTCAACCACTCGGATCACGTTCACATGTGCTCAGCCACAGGCACGTCCAACTCAGGAGATCTATTTCTCACTGCGTCTCATAGGAGAATCATCTGGAGTATCACATCATCTCAACTCTCTTCACAGAGGAGGCCAATACATGATTTCATCTCTGTCTCATAAAAATACACCCAACTCATGGGCTTCCCCACATAGGGGCACACAACATTCCATCTCTGTCTAAGAGAGGAACCACACACCTAGCTCATGGGCTTAACCACCTCACACAGGGGCACAACGTTCTATATCTATCTCATAGAGGAACCACACACCCATCTTATGGGCACACCCAACTCATGGGCTTCCTCACCCCACACAGGGGCACACACAACGTTCCTTCTCCATATCAGAGAGGAACAACACACCCATCTCATGGGAACACCCAACTCATGGGCTCTCTCTCAGGCCGACTCACTCAGTCTTTTTCCTGGAGGATGTCTCACGCATTTGTAATCATCAACATGATTGTGTCACCTTGGGGTGCCCCAGTATTGTTTGTGAAGAAGAAGGATGTTACGTTGAGACTTTGCATTGACTTCAAGTAGTTGAACAAAGTAATAGTAAAGAACAAGTATCATTTTCCAAGGATAGATGACCTCTTTGATCAGCTGAGGGGCACACAAATATTTTCAAAGATTGATCTCAGATTTGGATATCATCAGGTAAAAATTAAAGAAGAAAACATCAGCAAGACTTCCTTCTAAATGAGGTATGGCCATTATGAGTTCATTGTGGTGCCATTTGGGTTGTCAAATGCACCGGTTGTTTTTATGTGTTTGATGAATCGAATTTTTAGAAATTACTTAGATAAGTTTGTCATTGTATTTCTGGATGACATACTTATTTAATCAAAGTCTAAGGAAGAACATGAGCATCACTTGAGGATAGTGTTACAAGTATTGAGGTAGTATCAATTGTATGAAAAGTTGAGTAAGTGTTCATTTTACTAGTGATAGATTCATTATTTGGGTCATATCATTTCCAAGGAAGGAATAGTTGTGGATCCAGAAAAGGTAAGGGCCATTGAGGAATGGCCAACACAAAGGAATGTCACATAAGTGAGGTACTTTATTGAAGGATTCTCAAAAATTGCCCACCCAATCACATACCTACAAAAGAAAGGTGTGTGATTTGAGTGGAATTTTGATTGTGTAAGAAGTTTTCAGCACTTGAAGAGTTTATTGACTAGTGCGCCAATACTAAGGATTATTGATCTTAATGAAGACTTTGTGGTGTGCACGGATGCATGCAAGGAAGGGCTTGATGGGGTCCTTAGTCAAAATGGACATGTGATATGTTACAAATCCCGAAAGTTAAAAGAGAATGAAAGGATTTATGATACTCATGACTTAGCGTTGGCAGTGATAGTGCATGCCTTGAAAATGTGGCGGCACTATCTCATGAGTCAAATATTTGAGTTGAGAACAGACCATAGTCGTCTAAAGTATTTGTTTGGACAACCAAGTTTAAATGTCAGACAAAGAAGATGGTTGAAATTCCTTAGTGAGTATGACTTTGATATCAATCATATCAAAGTAAAAGAGAATAAGGTAGTTGATGCACTCAGTGGGAGAGTGCATGAGATGCATGCTACAACCATTAACATGTACAAAACAAATTTGAGTGACAAAATTTTAGAGGTTTCCAAATCAGATCAGTGCTATTTGGACATAAAGGAGAATTTACAACAAGGTATGTTGCAATAGAAATTGGAGTGTTATGAGCTAAAAGAGGATGGAATCCTCATGTATAGGCACAGAGTTTACGTGTCAAATGTTCAGGAGTTGAAAAATATGTTATTTTCCGAGATGCATAAAGTTGCTTATGCAGGACATCTAGGCTACCAGAGGAAAATAACAACGATAAAAAAACAATATTATTAGCCAGGCATGAAAAATGAGGTTGTTGATTTTATTGCTAGATGCCTTGAATGTCAAAAGGTCAAGGCTAAGCACAGACATCCAGCTGGGTTGCTACAACTTTTTCCCATTCATGAGTGGAAGTGGGAAGTTGTAACCATGGATTTCATTACTAAGCTTCCTAGAACTATTAAGCAACATGATTTTATTATGGTAGTGGTGGACAATCTTACTAAAGCTTCCCATTTTATTCTTGTGAAGTCGACTCACAAGACAACCAGCATTGTTGATATATACATGAGAGAAATTTCTAGGTTGCATGGTGTACCTAAAACAATTTTGTTTGATAGAGATTCCAAGTTCACATCGAACTTTTGGAAAGGGCTATTCAAATAATTTGGGACAAATATGAACTTTAGCACAATATATCACCCTAAGACAGATGGACAAACAGAGAGGGCAAATTGGGTGATTGAAGATATTCTCAAGATGTATGTAATGGATAAACCATCAAATGAGAAGACTAACTTCACTTGGTAGAGTTTTCTTACAAAAATGGGTATCAAGCATATTCAAAGATGATCCCATTTGAGACACTTTATGGTAGAAAGTGCAACACACCAGTGAGTTGGGACAATCCAACAGACCGTGCAGTGGTTGGGCCAAAACTAGTTCAGGAGATGGAGGAGCATATGGTAAAGATAAGGAAGAATTTAAAGGATGCCCAAGACAGACAGAAAATTTGCGCAGATAAAGGCAGAACCCACAGAGAGTTTTAAGTGGGTGACCATGTGTTCTTGAAAGTAAAATCAAGACGCAGTTCCCTGAACTTGGGAAATTGTTCTAAGCTGGAAGAAAGTTACTGTGGGCCATTTGAAATCCTAGAGACGATTGGTCATGTCGCATATATGCTTGCATTTCCTACATCCTTGTGTATTCATAATGTTTTCCATGTATCTTTCCTCAAAAAGTGTGTACCTGATGCTAATCATGTCATTGATTGGAATGTAATTCAGGTGGAGCCAGGAGACGATTTTCGAGTGCTATTGGTTTTCATATTGGATTGAAAAATCAAACAACTCTAGAATCGAGTCATGGAGCTAGTAAAGGTCCATTGGACCTAGTACAGTCCTGAGGATGCAACTTGGGAGCGTGAGGATGATACGCAGGTAGAGTATTCACATATTTTTGAAGACTTTTGAAATTTTGTGTGTACATGTGTATATAATGCATTGAGGACGGTGCATAAATAAGGGGGAGGGGAATGTAATGTCTCTAATCCGAACCCCATTTGTAATTGTACATATAGGCTAGTGAGTCGTTGGTACCAATTGTAAATGTAAATGTACATATAGGTTGGTGAGTTGTTGGCATTAAGCTTTGGTTCAGTTTTTGCACGCACCTGAGTAGTGCACGAGGATTGTTAACCAAAGAAAGGGTGCGCACATTTCATAGTGTTACGTGCACCTGAGTAGGTGCATGTGGATTTTACATCAAGGGAAGAGTGAACATATTCCATAGTTTTGTGCACACTCAAATAAGTGTGCAAGGACTACCTTGAAATGCGCATTGGACCGATGTGTGTGTGTGTGTGTGTGTGTGTGTGTGTGTGTGTATTTGAGGATGGAGAGCTTGTGTGGTTATTTGGCTGGTGAGTCAAAATTCAAATAGGTCAATGTGCCTATCCTTGTAAAATGTAATCACACTCAAGTTATTAATAATATTGCATCAATGCGTGCAGATAAATCAGAAAAAAAGATATGGGGGGGCTAAACTCCAACGAAAACGGGAAAAGTAGGGGCTAATACAAGGGGGATTAAGTCCAAGGGAATATTTTATTCATATTTCCTAAAAGTGTAATTTATGGATAATTATTTATCCTACTTTCCCAAGGGATGGGAAAGAGTCACCATGTGGATAAAGCTAATTTTAAAGGTGGCAAGTGTCTAGTTTAAGGCATGCAATATATATTGCCAACCTTAGTGTATTTTCATGGGGGATTCATTCCTTTGGAGATGATCACTCATTCCTTAATCATTCAGACGAATTTTGTAACATCCCACTCTGGCGCACTGACAAAACTTATTCTTTGAGGACACTTGCTCGCAAGTGATCTGGATTTTTATGATGATGAACCACTTAACCTTGATGATGATGCGTCATGATTGATGACAGGATGTTTTACTATTGCTATATCGACTTGCTATTATTTCGGTTTCATTGAGTGTCTTGAGTTTGGACCTTAGCGAGGATACGAGAGGCATCCCGGTGGAAACTCGGACTCAGTTGAGTCGAGAGGTAAGGCTATTTGATTTGTTTCATTCACGGTGATATTGTGTGGTTTTGATGATATACTATTGATTTCCTTGTTATGTTGTTGACATGATCGACATGATGGTTTGTGTCTTGGTGGCTTGATAGCTTATGACCAGTTCACATATGGAGTAAAGGGAGCCACACACGAGTTCCAAAGAGACTGAGGGAGAGGTGTGTCAATGACCACACTTACGATATGCTTACTCTTCGTGGCTCGAGCTGTAGGTTAGCGATTACCCTGGTTAGAAATTACGATCTTGATGAGAGCTGACTGCAGCAGTCGCTCGCGATTGGCTAGGATTGCGATTACCCTAGTTCGAGGATCCTGATGTGAGAAGCGGTACGTGATCGCTCATATGTGATTCTAAAGGGAGCACGCAATAAAGGCGAGGGGCTTATTCGCCAAAGCCCTTAGTCTCCCACAAGTTCACGGCGGAGTGTTGACTCGAGGGTTATAGATTATACCAATCCGTCAAGTGTTGAGTGGCACCCTTGGGTATGTGGTGCATCTGAAGAGACACGTCGCTGAAATAGTACAAATGCGGTGAGTGGCACCCCTTGGAGCACGTGGTGCATCCTGAGTGGCATGTCGCACAAAAGAAACTAAGTTTGTGAGTGGCACCCTTGTAGCACTTGGTGCGTCCTGAAGGTCACGTTGCATGGATGATGATGATGAGACAACCCAAGTAATCCCTAAGATATGGCGATAAAATTCTTAAAGCGACTCCCCTAATTAAATTGTCATACTGTTCAAATCAAAAGCCTAAATTAAAACACCCCTAAGTTAAATTTGACAAGACCTAAAAAAAGATCCTACAAAATAAGCCTGGAAGTGGCTAAAACCCTCCTGGAAGTTAACGGAAATTAAAGTCTTCCTAAAGAGTAGGGAATTAAAGGAAATGGGGGAAATAAATAAAGCGAAACCCATGGCTTTTAAAATGATGAAGAAGAAATAAAGTTTATTAAAAATGTGGGAGTATAAAGCTGGGAATTTAAAAATAGATTGAAAGATTAAAAACCACATTTTATCTTTTGGGTTCAAAAAATAAAAATAACAAGAGAGAATTAAAATAATAGAATAAAGAGACTAAAAATTGAGGAATTAAATTAGGAGTAATTTAAGGGGTGATTCAAGGAGTAAATTAAGGAGAAATTTAAGGGTGATTAAGGGGTAATTTAGGAGGAATTTAAGGGGTGATTAAGGGTGTTTAAGGAGCAATTTTGGGAGTGTGAGGGTGGGTCCTTTAATAATTAAAAGAAGTAATTTTGGAGAACGGTATGTGTGACACTTGAATGACATTTAGAGGGTTAGTCGGTAAAATTAATTAGTGTGATTATGAATTAGATTAGGATCTCAAAATTCTATAAAAAGGAGGGAAGAGGAAGGAAGAAAGGCGGGTTGGCGATAACGTTATTTGCCGAGTTAACAACGGGTTGCTGTGAGGAGGTTGGGTACATATCTCATTTGTGTGTTGGAGTGGTAGCTTTCAGTAGTTGAAGCCCCGGCTGAGAAGGCGCTATACATCATTTGGTTCTTGTGTGGCCCCTTTAAATACCGAGGGGGCTAAGGGGGAAGAAAAGTACCCCTAAGTTGGTACAGAATGCCAGGTGAGCTCTTTGGTGGAAACTAATGAAGCGGCGGAGGCGAGGGGAAGCGATACCAATATGGGCGATCTCAGGCGGTGTAGCAATTATGAAATTTTAATGGTGAAGTAGAAGGCAGTTTTATATTCGGAAAAAGTATTGTTATTGGTGATAATATGATGAATTGGTTGGCATTATGGTTTGCAATTTCGTTCGGTAATGATATTGTAGAGTTGTTTATAATTTGTTCGGCAAAATTATTGTTATTGGTGATAATATGATGAGATTGGTTGGCATTATGGTTGAAATTTCGTTCCGTAATGATATTGTAGAGTTTGTTTATATTCTGATCATGTGTCACCTTAGTTATGATGTCATGTGTTTTTTCATTGATATGAATTAGGTGATGTTGTTAATTTCTTATTTGTTAAAAAGAAAAAAAAGAAAAAAAACTTTTCCTATTGAACTTCGCTATTCATAGACATAACGAAGGGGTCGTTACAAATTTTCCTTTGCGAAGGAATCCATATTTTTGTTGTAACTTACTGTCATTGCTTAACCTTGTGCTCAGAAAGACCTATGTGTTGTCGAAGAAGCAGGTTGTTAAGAACGTGAGCATTATTTCCAAGTGATATATTTGTTGTCAAAGAGATGGGTTGTCAGGTCTGTGAGCATTCTCTCCAGGTGAGAGATTTTTTTTCGAAGAGGCTGGTTGTCAGGCCCATGAGAATTCTCACTATGCGAGATATTTTTTGATGAATATGTGGGTTGTCATGCCCATGAGCATTCTCTCTAGGTGAGAGTTTTGTTGGGAATTGTTCCCTAATGCATTGGAAATTAATTGCAATGCTCTGAGACTTCGTGTCTGGCTTCTTGCTAAATCCCTGGAAGAGAAGTCACATAGTCGAAGGACTGTTTAGTAGAGAAGGAGAACACTTCCTAGGGTGGGACAAGCATGTGGGGAATGAGAGATTTTAGACTAGTTGCAATAGTGGGCATCTTGGATCGATCAATTTTGTTGTTTATCAGACCTTAGCCTGGAATTAGGAATCCTTTTTTCCCTGGTGGAGTTTAAGCTCCAGCTCGGGGGTGACTTGTTGTTGAAATTTTAAGAGAAATAAAGTCTATGGCTGGGAGGAACATCTAAGTTTTACGTGTAATTGGTGACTTTTCATAAAAGATAAGTGTCCTTTATGTGTTTGTCTCATTTATTGTGTGCTTAATTATCTATGTCTGATATGGGCCTAATTCTTGTATGACGTTGCATATAAGTATTTGTTGTAATTTTGTATAATGTTGCTTGCACATGTAAGTGTGGTGTTGATATTTATTATTTGTAGTACTACACACTAAGTATGATAGTTTTTATTAGTTACTCATGTTAAGTTAACCTTATAATAATGTTCATGAGTCTCCGAGAATAGGTTAGAATGGTTGTGCACGTGAGGAAGCAGTCTGCATGCACAAGGAGAACATAATTTGTGTGTGATGTCAGAATGGTTGCACGCACAGTAGCGATCACATGATCATAGTGGAATACACACACAGTAATGTTGTGTTCCCATCATACTTGTGTGTGCAGTTGTATTGTGTTACTTCCACTATTATAACGTGTCAAAAGAGGGACAATGGTGTGGCATGATCTAGCTTGGGATCATGCACATTACCTCAAGTGTTTCTACGCAGAATAATGTTATAGAGTAGAATCAAAACACTAGAATTTTGGAGTGGCATTGCCCAGCAGTGAGATGGGAATGTTACAAAGTGGTATCAGAGCGATAGAAGTTGATATTTTTGTGGTGTGGCCCAACCTGGGTAGCTGGGTACGTTACAGATTCCATGTTTGATTCATACCATAAGGAGGAAGGAAGGAGGCACATGGATGTCTTCCTCACATATGGTTGTTGTAGATAGCTAGAGCAGGAAACATTATGGAGATGAACTTGGATGATGTGGGGTTATGGTTGGATAGTCTAACGCACAAAATGAAAGGATGCTTGTGTCAATGGAACACAAGCTTGTCTATGTTGAAGATATAGTTGGATATTTGGCTAAGACAGTGGATGGCTTGGCTAATTTCTATTTGAGGGTTGATGAATCACAACAAATATTAGAGGAAGTCACAAAGATGAGGATGTTGGAGTAGTTCATTTAACAGGAGCAGATACCATCTGTGGACCAAGAGGACATGAAGAAGATGCAACAACCTTGGTGGAAGAGAACCAAGGAAGATGTTGATTCCTCATCCATCAAACATAAACATGGTGAATGGTAGTATGAACCTGAGTTAGAATGATTCATGGAGGAGTGAAAAGGAAAAATCGGTTCAAGTGTATCGTTTTTTATGTACATAACCCAGAAGTACGGTGACTCTCTGTCAATCGCATTGGGACAGATTGGAAATGAGGGAGATGGACCAACCAACCATCCCCCTCCACCTTCAAACTAGATCGCAACATGTTGTCTTATTGTGTCAGTGGGAGTAAGTGAGGCCAATGGAGTGCCTTGAGGAGGTGCCTTAGTAAAATATATTGAGAATGTAGTGGGTGACTTGATATAATGGAGGACGTGAAGACTTGCGGAAGTGATGAGCTTGTGGACAGAAAATGATGTCTGAACGTGAATATGTGAGTTCTTGAGACAGAGGTGCAATGATTGGACTAGTTACCTAATAAACCGAAGTCACAAGGGGATCCAATGCACATAAGCATGGGTAGAAGGACCGAAGCATGGAAGTAATAGTAAGTCATAGAGAAGAGACACTTCGTAGACTCATGTAACTTCCTAAGGGAGTTCACCTTTACGACAACAATTGAGGAGAAAAAATTCATTGAGTGGTGATGAGATCCAAATATGGGGAAAAGACACCATACAGATCGACGAATGTTGTCAGGGATGAAAACAACTTGGAGTGGGAGAGAATGTAAGTTCTCCCACGACACCCACCAAGCGTGCACTCTTTGGGTAGACTTGGGGATGATTCGGGCAAGAGAACAGAAAGGGCATGTGATAGATTGGGTGAATGAAAAAATGTGGGTGTGAGTAGGGGCACCTTGGGCACATGATGTTGAAATGCGTCACCCAGAACGCACACACCTTACTTTCCTTAGAACAATTGAAAAATACATGGGTTGCATTTGGGCAAGGGCGGGGCAACTTGGGAGCATGCCCAAGGAGTGGATGTGTCTACCCTCGAAAACATGGGTGCACCAGAGAGTTTGGATGGCCCCATTAGCAAACCAAAAAGGAGTCATGACAATCGACACAAGGAAGAACACAAGGCAAGGGGCACGTTGATCCAAGATATATGATGATTGATGGGCACACGAGCTCGTTTAGGCACACCATGTCCATGGAGGGGGGCGACGAATCGTTTGAGTGTATGGTTCGCGAAGAGGTGCGACACACCCAAAGGACACAACGTTTCACATTGGTGACCCTTGGAGTCCTTATAAGAACACAACGACACACAAACAAGGTGTATTTTGACAAGATATTTGGAGAGGGAAAGTCTAAAGAAAAATTCTGAGGCAAGCCAAAACTGAGGCAGAACTTCCAAGATGGAAGACAAGTAGCCAAGGGTGGGATGCTCTAGGAGATTTTGGGGAAGTCTGGAAACGCAGGTATGTTGGAGGCATGTGTGAGGCAGAACCAAAATTTTTGCTAACTTGGTGAAGTTTGTAGTAAAGAAAGGAACAACAAGTATGTGGTTGGGGGAACGTCTAAGGTGCAACACAAGAGGTTGTGGAAACGATTCTGACACCGAGTCTTGGTGTGACAAATTTATGTGTGAGTGTCTTGGTGAGGTGAGGCAAGTCATGTGACTTTACCCAAGTTGTAAACCGAGCTGATAGTTCTCATATTGTGATTGTTCCGTGATAACAAAGACTTAGCCAAGTGTTAGGCATGGTTGGTGCCACCCACACTATTTTTTTGTATGTCTTTTGTTTGTTCCGCAATTATTCTTTTTGTTTCTCATGTTCATGGATGTATGTTTATATACGACTAAGTGATAAACTATTAACTAGATTGTATAAGTATACAAGAGTTGCACTAAAGTAAGAGTGTGACTCACCCATAGCCTAGAACAGAGTATGGGTATTCTCTAGGTGAAGAGGCGTAGTCGAAACGAAGTATTCTTAGTGTTTCCAAGGAACCAATTAAGAACCGTTGTAGTGCCACACGCCCTTAGGAGGTGAACGGTCGCAAGATCTAAACAGGCATCCTATGGGGTCATGACAATGAGTATAATGAGGTGTTTCAATATGTTAAACCTAGATTTTATTCCAAGCCAAATTGTATCTTCAAATTATCAGATTGGTAGGTATAATGAGGTGTTTGAATGTGTTAAACCTAGATTTTATGCCCAACCAAAAAAATAAAGAAAAGAGAGCAATAAGTAAAAGGTAGTTGGGGAGAGGAGAAAAGAACTACACATATAAAGGATGGTTGTGAATGGGATAGAATAGAGCAATAAGGGTTCACAATAGTGGAAAGTTAAATGATGAGAATCATGGAATGAAATGAATGTAATAACAAGGCATGTGTTCATTTTTTTGAAATACATGTTGATTTTTTAATATATTAATAATATAATACAAAACATAATACAAAAGAAAGTGCAGTGAATGGTACGCAATGGAGTAATTACAAAATCCTTTTGCAACTACTATATAAGGATAAAAAATGAAAAATCAACAAAATTTAATGACCACAAAAGCCCCACAAATGGGGTATGCAATATCTATCAACCAACATCAGTATGAAAACAAAAAAAAATACCCCACCTTGATTAAATTCTCATGACCACCCCATTGTTTTTGGGGAGGGGTGTTGATCATCACCATTCTTAGGCACAATACCCGATCCATTTTTTAGTGAAACTTCAATAGGCATGTCCATGGCTTATCCTAGTTATACCTCTAACAATGATCATTCATTATTCAATATGGCTAGAGGAACATCTAGGAACTTGTTAGTTTGACGGTGACCACGTTTTATTATGTATTTGATGTAGATTTGTTCTCCCTCTTGGTGATATTTATTCCCTATATGGTTCCTTTGTGGTAGGAAGGTGCCCCCCCTTACCATTGAGAATGCTAAGAAGAGGAATTTAGGGGGACCTTGTGGATGAAACAAGGTGCACTCTTGTAATGTGCAAGTGACTATATAAGGCAATCACTCTCCATCACCACCTTTGCTTTGCATTAAATCTACAATGATAAATTTTTCATGACCATAATCTCGCCAATCCAAGAAAAATCAAACTGTCTAATTGATTACCAAAAAGAATTTCATTACAAGTCATCATTGATTACTAAAAATAATGTTGTTACAAGTCATCATTGATTGCTAAAAATAATGTCAGTACGAGTCATTACTCTTCCATGAGAGATACAATTTTAATTTGAATCACATGTTATGCTTTGAAAAAGTGTGTATTACATACATTGAGACTGGAAAAGGGGTAAAATAGCCATAATATGACAACAAAACAAAAATGTCGACTACATGACTTTGAGGTGCCATAGGAAGTAAAAGGAATAGGCACACCCAAATGGGATAGGTAATGTTCTAAGGTTGCAACCTTCCTATGCCAAAAATGGAACTACTACAATTATCAACATAACTACAACATAAAACTAAGGCAACAAAAATAAATAATACAATACAGATAAAATAAGGGGGGTGCTTACACACCCAAGGGTGGATTGCACCTACAAATTCGGGTGATAAAGGAAGAATTCTCTAATAAACTAGTTGTTATATTGAAAAAATGATAAGAGTCTGAGTAAACCCTATTTATTTTTTAAAATATGCAAAATCCCTAACTTAAAGCTTGAGACATTGTTAAAAGTGGTAAGGTCTGTGTGACATAAAAGTGAGGATTGACAAATATGAAAATATGATACTGTAAAGGTTTATAACTATAGCATTATTGAAATATACATAGAAAATAGTTCATATACATAGAGTTTAATACTTAATAAAAGGGTTGTGGTTAGGTTCGCAACTTTCCCTTCCCCTTGAGAAAACTCTTCCTTCAAAACTCAAAATTTAAGAAATTAAGGTCAATTTTGTAAAAACAATTGCAATAAATGTTGGGGAATAGGGTAGAACCTGATACGAAACAGACAAACAATTCTGCAGATAATCGAAGAGGGAATAAAATTTTGAAAATAGAAGGTGGTGTCTAAATACATTGTTACAACACTTAGGCACGACGTACTGTGATTATAAGATAACAATGCATATTGGACATCTTTTACACAACAATAATATCGCCATGATGATAATGGCCCATGGGGTCTGCTATTTATAGCTTCAAGATATAACCAACTTCCATGAAATTGGGAGGATCTTGTCCACATATAATCATTATTTGTTAGAGTTAACTCCGTCAAATACGTG
>SNQJ01S0073018.1:23941-37800 GCA_010110895.2 Picea sitchensis | reverse complement strand
TGACAAACATCCATGGGAATAACATCACAAAGTATCTTATCATTATATCCTCCTATCTTAAATTCAACTAAACATTGTTTAGTGACAGTTACCTGATGTCCTTTTTGTAGCCACGAGACTCTGTATGGGCTTGGATGTTCAATCGTCTCTAGCTCCAACTTTTCTACCATCTCTGTAGAAACGAGATTATCTGTGCTACCACTGTCCACAATGACCTTTCATACCCTGTCCTTGGTATTGCAAGCAGTCCGAAAAAGTCTGTTTCTTTGTACTGAACTCTCCACCTCCTTCTTTGGTGTTAAAAGAGATTTTCACATCATCAACGATCTTCCGCCTTCAACATCCTCTACCTCAACATTCCGCCTCTGTGCTTCGGTGATGTGAGTCTCACCTCCTTCTTTATTTTTATCTGGACACTCATTAGACTTGTGCCCATTCTTTCCACATGTGAAGCATGTTATTACTCCACCTCTTCCTCTTCCTCTACCTTTGGTACGAGGAAAAATATTATTGTCAGCATAATCTCCTTTCTGTTCGGTATGTTGCCCTCTCTGTTCAACATATTTCCCTCACTATGAGCTTCCACCTCTCTCAGTTCGAGTCCGAGGTTTCGTCCAGTCCTCCTTGGGTTTTTGATTTTTATCCTAGACAACTGATTTTCCCCTGGCTTGACTCCTGCCTCGCCCTCTTTGACCCTACTTTCAGCTCATCTTTTCTTCAACTTTTAGAGCCATCTGATAAGCATCTTCCACCATTCAGATGGTTATCATGCTCATCTCATCCTGAATGTCATATCTCAGGCCATTCATGTATCTAACAACTTTTTCATCATCGCTTTCCCGATGACCTGCCCTGCTGTTCAGTCTGTAGAATTCTTTAGTGTATTCTTTCACTGTCATCAACTTCTGTCTCAAGTTTTACATCCTTCGAAACAAAGTAATTTGATAATCTCTAGGGATGAATTTCGCCTTCATCTTCGTGATCATCCTGTCCCAACTCTTGATCTTTTGCTTGCCTTTGCAGCGTCTGTCAGCTTATAGCTCATCCCACCACAATGATGCATGTCCCTTTAATCTCGTGACAGCATGTTTGACCTTCTTGTCCTCTTCAACATATTCATAGTCAAAATATGTGTCCAGAGCTCTAATCCAGTCTAAAAGCTCCTCTACATCCAGATTTCCCTCATAAACTGGAATGTCCATTTTCGCTCTTACACCCATTCTTGCAATAGCCCTAATCAGGCGTTCGTTTGCTGCATGTTTGGCTGCAACTTCTTCTTCGTCATGTCCAGTTTCAATTTCACTTTCGAAATCACTAAGATCCCCAACATTTATTGTGCACCTCTGTGCTATCTCCATGTCTTCAAGTCTGGCGCATAGGTCACACATTTCTCTCTCCATGGTTGGATCAGGCATCTGCCTACCCCTTCTTCTCGGCATTTCCCTCTCCTCTGGAGGATCGGGTGTTTTCCTGTCCCTTCTCCTCGGTAGCATGGTGAATTCTCCTTTTCCCTGCTACAGAAAGCAAAGAAACCTTTCTGGGCTCTGATACCAAATGATGACACAACCCTCCCAACCCGCAGGTCAGAAGTCCACGTACACGGGATCCTTTCTCTTCCACTGGCCCGAAGAGCTCCTGGAAATGGCTCTCCTATTTCCCTTTTGGGAAATCTGCACCCACAAATAACTTCGATAAATTCCCCCCTTATACTTCGGGAGATCAGACTTCCCACTTTCGCGAATCCGGTGGTCAAGCGCCTTGTCTCTCAATCTCCGAAACCCGAAAATAGTCAACACTTGACCTTTTCTCTCTCTATTTCGAATTTCTCCTTATCACAATTTCAGGTGTTGTGATGTCAAGAAACTCATTCCCTCGACTCCCGAAACCCGAATTACCGAAACTCCAATGCGCTAGCAAGGTTGACTTTTCAATAGATCTTCATTCCATCGGGATTTCAGACTTCGCGTTTTGTGAATCCTGATGCAAAGATTTCGGGTCTTCACCCCACGAAACCCCGAAAAGTTCAATGGAATTTGACTTCCATGTCGATTAGTGCGCCACCTGTCCACCCTCCCAATTCCTATGGCCCACATGCTCCTTTCTCCCTCGGGACTTCGCGCTTCGTGATTTCGCGAGTCCTGATGCAAAGATTTTGGGACTTCAACTCACGAAACCCCGAAATAGAAATCCATGAGTAATCCAATGACTCATGTTGGCTGGAATCTATGGCTCTACTTCTCCTGAGCTTAAACCCCTAAAGAATCACTCGATGTAGCTCCCCTGCTTTTCTGTGAGATCTGACGGCTCACGAGACTTTGTGAATTCTCCACAGAGAATTTTGATCATCCGTTTCTTTCCTTCACAAGGACTTCTGCAACTTTTTACCAAGTGGTTTTCCCATGGTACTCAACTGTCTGCGACGCAAACTTGCAACGCCTTCTCCCTATTCCAATGCACAAACTTCCTGTGCTTCCTTCGACGGCTTCAAAGGCTTTATCCTTCTTGAGCTTTCTCCAACTCTGAATCTTGAAGAAGATTCCTGTGCGCACTCCTTGCGGAAAATTTCAAACAGTTCCAAGTGTTGAACTTCCTTCGACTCTGCGCACTCCTGCAACAACAGTCTCTCAACAAATCATTCAAGTTACCAAACCTGAAACTCTACTTGGCCTGCGCACACCTTGCACGGCTCCTGTGCCTAGCTGCACTTCTGAGGAAATGAGAACAAAAGCTATCTTATCTGAGTTTTTAGAGATAAACCCCTGAACCCTTTGTCAACGCACTCCTTGCGGACAATTCAACTACACTCCTTGTATGAACTCTTGCTCAGATAGAGAAACAATTGAAACTCATTTCCCTTACTCTCTCTCTCTCTCTCAGATTTCAGACATTCAACAAGAAATCATTCATACATAGCATAAAAGCAATTCCATGACAGAAAGAGTAAAACCATGAACATACCATTTAGCATACCCATACAAGAAACAATTACAACGCCATGAATCTGAATTAAGACTTCTTCTATTAACTCAAATCTCTGTACATGGGTGTTTTTCAAACATAGTTTTCTTTGTTCCAGCTCTGTATGCTCTTATCTTGGTAATGTTCTTCCCTCCCATACAATAATACAATGAGGGTGTCTATATCCGTTTTCCCTCCGCTCCTAAAACTGTCTAATCTAGGAATTCAATTCTACCTACTTGCATTAACTATCATAAATGCCTTCTACCTGCTAAGGACGAGAGCAGATCGCTCAAGGTCCATTTACATTTTACAAGTGTGCCTCCACTTGATGGCTTCATTAATGTTTCAAGACATTTTCAAAATTTGCACTGGGTTCTTTTCCAGCTGTCTTTTGTCTTCGCGCTGGCTCGCTTGAGATGCTCCTGCATCACTTATGAACCCCTGGAGGGTGTACTTGTTGTTGTTGCAGGACCTTGTGCTTGGACCTTCATGGAGGATTAAATCCCATAGATGGATGTTGTAACCCCAACCAGGGGTAAGAAGACAACGGAGATTTGCACCAGTAAGAAAGAATGACGTTGCCTTTGGAGGCACCCTGGTAGACCTAGACCTAGGGGGATCTTTCTCTTCAACATGGACATTGGCCCTTGAAGGCCTAGGAAGTCACCATCATGACCCTAGACATCATCTAGATCTAGGGTTTTCATTTTGGAGGTAGTTGTGAGTGTGGTTGCACATGTGGGCATTATCTGGGGCCTTTGGAGGCCAAGCATTCTATATTCTAAGCCCAATGTTCCACCTTAGGGCCTCAATGTCACCCTAGAAGGGCATGACGTCACCCTTGTAAGTGTCTTTAGATGCTAATTAATTTTATTTATGTGAAATTTGAATTTATTTGTAAATTGGCCAGGTCAGACTTATTTTGACCTAAAATTAATTAAAGGTCACTGGTTTTGTATAAATAAACATAAAGTACTTTCATTTTACACATCACAACTGCTCACACAAGAGGAGAGGTCTAAAATTTGTTCCCTAGTAAGGTATATTGGATGAAATTGTGAGGCACACTCTTGTATAAGGTTTATGTTTTCAAGTTGGATCAATCTTGGAAGATTTTATGGTGATATTGCATGGCATTTTCATGATTATTCTTGGTGCAAGTAGGTAAAATCTGCATTTTTTTCATCTATTGAATGGTTTATGTATGGTTTTATTTGCTCATACAACATTATGAAATTGCATGGTATACTTAATGCTTGAAGTAAGGAACTTAAATTGCTACTTTCTTACTTTCTATTTGCCAAGATTTTCATTGAATTGATCTAGTGACTAGTGAAACCCTAGAGCCCTAAATTTCTAGCACTCTAAGGTTTTGACCTAGTTATATTTGCCTAAATTGTATCCCATAAGAAGCCTGAGAGCAAGGTGTTAGGGCCTAGAATTTCCTACACCCTAGTATCTTGTTTCTTGAGGTAAATGAATAGGGGACTTAAGTTACTACTTCTCCTATGCATTCTCCCTCTTAGACTTTTGTGCACTATCAAAATTGATTTTCAGCCTTAGAAGAAGTCATCCACTTGACTCCATAAGCCCTAGAAGGCACTAGTTCTAGCCTCTCTCTTGTTGAAATATTGATTAAACACTCAAACATTGTTCTCCTAAGATTCTACTAACTATCTCTAACCTTAGTTTATCCTAAATCACTAACATTTTTGTTTCTATTATAAAATATTGATACAACCATCTAACTGCAACAAATTTTCTGCAAAACTGACTTTTAATGTTAGCTAGACCTTTCAAAAATTGCTTGTGACAATTGATTATCATTTTTCCTAGTAAAAACTACCTTTTCAATGTCTTTTCAAGAAATTTTGAGGCAAATTTATTGTAGTTGTTATAAAATACTTAATGTTGTTGTAAACTTTCATGTTGCTTCAATTTTATATCAGCCAACATACATTTCGAAGGTTCATTGTCTCATTGAAGCACTAACATCATTTTGTACTTGAAACTGCCATATTTTTTTCTTGTTGTCTTGTTCTGGGAAGGTAAACTACATCCATTACATTCGCTTCATCTCTTAAGACATAAATACCTTTTAACTTGAGTGACCAGTGAGAGGGGGGTATCCTTGCATCCTTTTCTTAGTTTCATAAGCCCTTTAGGTCACTAGGGATGTCTCCCTTGGGGTAATTTTAACATACTCCTAAATAGAAATGTGTTTCCTATTAAGGTAATAGTGATAGGTCACCCCCTTGTTACGCCAGTATTGCCTCACTTTCCTTAGGATTTGGGCAAGTACATATTGCACGATAACATTTTTGGTGTCATTTCTAGGGAACATTGAGTCAATATTCCTCAACGACACTTTTTTGGTAACCTTTCCCTCAAATCCTTCATCTTATGAAGATTACCTGACGAATCCACTAAGGGTGATTCCCTCACTCCATTTGATAATACTTAAGAGGATATCTGGCGAATCCACTGACCTTTTCCAAGGTGCCACCTTACTCTCAACTTTGTGATATTTCTAAGATATGGGATCATGGCACCCCAGGAACAAGCATATCCGACTATTGATTTTGAAACTTTTCAAGGATACTCGCATTATTTTGATATAAAATGGTTAAACAAATCTCCAAGATTCAGAGGCCTCCCAATTATTCACATTGTAGAATTCTTGAATTATGTAAGTGAGATAAAATTTGAAGGAGAGGATGTTCTAGTAAATTTTTTCATACTTTCCCTGTCGTCCTTTTTGCAGATTGGATTAAGGGTTCTTGTGAAGATAAGGGTATATCATCTTTCATAGACCTCATTAGTAGGTTTATAAAGTTTGTGAAACCACAATTCCAAATATATGAATATTCCCTTCAAAATATCGCAATAGCCCTAGAGGACGAAGGATTCACCATTGAAATTGTGGAAGATATCAGGGATGTGTACCATACTCAATACCGAGAACCCTATGATATAGAAGGAGAGATTTATGAAGAAGGTTGTCAACCCCTTGAAGAGAAGCAATATTTTTTCCATGATTCATTAGGATGTCGTGAATACTTAAATAAATAAGTGAGTTATGAGGATGAAGCACTAGTATCCGCTCCTTCATCTGATGAATCTCTCCAAGATCCTATCTCTCCTACACAATATCAAGAGAATGAGGTGAATCATTTTCCTTTCCAGGTTTTTGATGAAACTTTGTTCTATGATTCAAAAGGTGAAGAAGTAAAGGAACCCTTGGAAGAGTTAGGACCTTCATTTTCTGGTGAAGGCGAAAATATGATTAAAGAGATGAGCCTTGGGATGATTTATTGGATGCTCTTCAATTTGATGAAGTCATCCAAGCCTTTGACGCTCTTGCACATCAAGAAGTGAACACGATAAGTTATTTACCTTTCCAATATTTTAATGATTCTTTATTTTATGATTTGGAAAGTGAAGAAGTATTAGAGGAGCCCTTGGATGCATTAAATCCTTCATGTTATGATAAAGGTAGTGGCATGTTTGATAATATTGATGAGTTCATACATGTTGGAAGACATAAGTGTGATGTGATTGGTTTTGATGAGGATCCCATTTATGATATGGAAGGACATCATTAAATGTTTCATTTACAACAATCATATGATGCTCCTAATAATTTTGACATTTGGAAACAAGATGATGATATAATTACGAAAGTTTTCCAAGCACCCAAGGATGACCCAATGCAATGTTCTCCTAATGAATGAATATCTTCCCATGGTAATTAGCTATATTTTCATTATATGTTTTTATATTGTCGATTTTATATAAAATTATATATGTGTATATATATTGTTTGAATATTTGTTATACACACTAATTTTTCATGATTGTTTGTAATTATAAGTTAGAGTTTCCCTCTAAATTTTTGCAGAATATTGCACCAAGTAATAGTAGAAATGATGTTGTACAAGCGAAGGAGCATGATCAAGAAAATTAGGATCTCATGGAAGAACATGATGGGAAAAATCAAGTTAATGATCCCATGAAATAAGATGATGGGACAAATCAAATGATCCAAGATTTGTTTGCTCAGCCGGATGAGGATGGGGACAATGATGGTATTTATGATGAACCTCTATTAGAAAAGGAAAATAAATGACTTTATGAAGGTTCAATAGCAAATCTTCTCTCCGCTACATTGTTTCTAGTCAACTTAAAGGTTATGAATAATTTGTCAAACACTTGTATGAAATAGATCCTAAGGTATGTAATATGTTTCATCTCATATACATAATGTTGAATTTTTTCTATTTTTTTAATGTTAATTAATGTGTAAAATAAGAATGCAATTTTTACGATTAATATTCTTTACATTAACTAGTTATTTGTTATGTTGTATATTGTTAGGTGAATTTTTGTTACCATCGTCAAATATTCTACCTTGCACATATCGAGATTTGCATGCCATTATGAAAGACATTGGAATGGATTATCAAACTATAGATGCATGTCCTAATGATCATATTATATATTATGGACAACGTACTTCGAAAACATAATTCCCACAATGTATTATCAGTAGATATCGAACCAATCAAGTAACAAAAGGGTGCCTCGAAAGGTTCTTCGTCATATTCCCATAATTCCACATTTGTAGTGATTGTTCAGGTGTGAAAGCATATAACAATTTATGTATTACCATGCATGTAACATAAGTGGATATGGTGTTCTTCGAATGCCTTCCAATGGTTATGCATTTAGGGAAATTGAGGAAAATGGGCAGATTTCAAAGATGAACCTCGTAATGTTAGGCTTTCATTGGCAGTTGATGATGTTAATCCATTCATAGAGCTTAGGTCTATTTACTCAATGTGGCATATTTTTGTTATCAACAATAACATTCCTCCTTGGATTTCAATAAAGAGGGAGCACATAATGTTGACAATGATTGTTCTAGGTATTTGTTTACATTATGTTAGTCACCATTAAATTTTTTGTGTCAAATCAAGATTTCAGAATCTAGCGGAACGCTAAACCGGTTTGGAAGCCAGATAATCTAGGAAACGGGATAAAGATGACAAGGAAAGGGCTAAATATAGTAGGAGTGTTGAGAAGATCAGGCTCGACACATTGTGGATCATGATTTCTCAAGATCAATGACCGAGAATGATTTCAGGGGAGATGTTGCACAAGGTTTAATTTTGGAGAGCGGTCCCAAAATTTAAACCACGATTTTCTCTCGGGGTTGCATGACATCACCAGGTGAATTTTGGGATGAAAAGAGGGTTTCCTCAAACCACTTTCTCATGCCCCTGAAAAGTGGAAAAGTATTAAAGGGCATTTTTTCATTTATTTTATTTGATTATTATTTCAAACACTGGACCGTCAGAACCTTGGCCCGTCTTTCACCTGTAGCTCAACAGTAAATCAATTGCATGACATTTCCACTTGTTTCCATGTATTTTTCATAACAACCATGGTTCCCATCATAACCTCAGTAAGATAACAAGATCTGGTGGAAAATTAAGAATCCCTAATTGACCGAGACTCAGATGTTTTTTATACTGAAATCACTATTTCTCCTATCTCTATGTCCAGAAGCAACCTGTCTGGTAAAGTAGGAAGATGTATACCATTCCTTGAAGCAGTCCAGGCCACCATATTCCCTTATGTTGTTGAAATCTCTTTCCCATTTCTCGAATTTATAGGTTGGTGTGCCGGACATTATTCTCATGAAGAAAGAGTCGTTGTGAATAAACGAGGGTCTGAGGTCGTGTGTAGGGTAGAGAGTCTATCAATTCGAGAGTCCCTCGGTATACCAGGGTCTTTTTCCGCAATTTATGAACCTTTCAATGAACATAATCTAATTAGGGTATATAGAGAATGTCCATCAGAGGTCTATGATTTGTTTTTACAGACAATTATCAAACCTGAACATTTTTCAAAGGCTCTGTCTTTACCGATGAATGTAAATATATTGGTCATTGAATTCTAATGGGTCTGCTCCCTATTGAGTCAAGTTTTAGGTCTAGACAATGAAAAATATGTGGTTGAAGTCATTCTCGGTTTCATTTTGACCTTTTTAAAGTCAGAGTATGTTTTGTCAGTCCGTATCAGTTTTGATCAATTCCTAGCTGATAATATCCATAAAATCTAGTGAATTTTCGCTCTCTAACACATTTCAGATACTACACCTATATGTTGAGAATTTTCCTGGAAACCAACAAGAGAGAATTTCCTGAAGCAACATTTGTGTCAACTGAATGTAAAAGGATTACATTACTTATCTTCATCAACAAGGTCATGTCCAGGGTTTAGAGTTTGATTTTCAATACCATCCTACCTAGAGTTTTTGATGACATGAGGAGCTATCTACAGCCAAATCCAGAGAAGAAAGTCGGGGATTGGGTACTATTCATGCACTCAACAGTAATCTAGGCTTATGGTTGTCATGAATCCCCTTACCTATTGCCCATTTTTATGACTCCTAGAATATTTTCCCTTGAATTCATTAGGCAGGAAATTATATCCGAGACAGAGCATTTACTAAAATTGTACAAAGCCTCCAACCTCAAGTTCCCTTTTATCATTGGCCTCTTCATTTTCAAATCTAGATCATGCTTATCTCAGGTTCAAGAAAATCTCAAAGAGTTTGTTTTTTCACAACTACAGGAAAGAAGGTATGATCCACACCAAATCATATCCAAGAGAAGATTGATGAACAAACATGTCCCTTATGAGCATGAACAGGTCGAGGGTTTTGATAAGATGGAAAATCTAGAAGTCTATATCGATATGGAAGCAATCCTGCAACCAATTCAAACACAACAAGTGGAGGCAACCCTGCAACAAATTCAAACACAAAAAGCTTCTCAAAAACTGATAATCAAAGTCCCTAATATACATTCTTACAATAAGAGAAGTAGTTCAGAGGCCATGGGCATCAATGATCAACAAAATGCTCCTAAGAAGATAAAATTTTCACAACCAACACAAATTGTGGATTTATAAGAAGAAGATCCCATAGAACAAGTACATATAGATATGGTGGAAAGTAGTACTAGCAATGTAGAGGTCGAAAAGTAAAGTAAAATCCAAAGTGAAGGTAGCTCAATAACCTTTAGCAACAAGAAATACATTTTTGATAAAAACATCTGAGGTAGTTTATCAATTTAGAGAATATTTTGAAAAACAATATGTTGAGAAGGGAAACAGAACTCTGGATGAGATGAGGGATTTAGTCCCTGAAGTGGAAAATATTTCTCAGCATCAATCTTCTCTGTTCACAGTAAGGGATGTTGAAAACATGACCTTTAACATTGCAGTTGCAAATGAAGACAAAGTATATGAAATAAAGATAAGATATGATAACATAAGTGCTCTAGACAAGGTCAAATTCCACTAGCATACCAGTGATATGTTGTATTCTGATTACTTGAGTTTAAGCTTGAAGAATTCAAAACTATCATATTATGCTATGAAAGTGGAAGGACAATTGAGGAAGGAGAAGGCATCTAGCAGAGCCTTGAAGACTCAGGTCAAGAGGTTGGAATTTGAAGGCCCCTAAGGGTTGAAATCCTCATTGGATGAGAAAGACAAATTAATTCAAAGTTCGAAGAAGAAATTGAAAATGTATGATACAGAGCATCCACAAACAACAAAATTGGCTGCTCTAGAACGTGAAAAGGAAACACTTCATCAGGAGACATTGGACTACAAGGCTAGGGTGTTGCAGCTAGAAAAATAAAAGGTGAAATGGTCACAAGAGAAGACAAAATTGCTAAACAAATTTGTAGTTGTAGCCCCTGTTGCAGAAGTTGGGTCAAACACTGAAGGAATTTTCCAGGCTATGTCACACGCTATCTTGAAAGAAGGATAAATCAAATGGCTGAAAGGAATCATAGATAAATTGAAGAAGGAAATGTAGGCAAAGGATTAAATTATAGCTCAATTTCAAAAGGATAATGGAGTCTTGCAAGAAAGAATAAAGAAATTGAAGATGAGCTTAAGAGGCAAAGGCATGTTGCAGGGGGCCAAGCATATCATCTGGGACTCTGTAGCTACTAAAGCTGCCAAGTTCAGAGTATATTTGAATTTCATTAATGATAAAGACAATATAACCATCACAACCAGAAGCAGGTGCATTGCTGTGAATGAAAATTTAGCAAAGAAACCATCAGAATGGGCCCAAAATTCCATAAACCTACTTAACTATGTTCCTACTGTAGACCTTCGGACTATTGGGGTTAAAGACATAACTACATTGATTATCTAGGCCAGGAGGGTTATTGCTAAACATAACCTGTTGAAATCAGTCCAAACCAAGGCAACTCAGATGGAACAGAGTGTACATGAGTTCAAGGATTTGTTCGAAGAATTGTTTGCCAAAGGACATTCACCATTTTGGGATATCAAGGGAAATTTGTATGATCAGGAAGAATAGAATGCTCATTTGACTCAGTGAATAATGGATCATTCCAATTTTGAAACCTGGAGGAAAATATGAAAGGAGCTACATTAGTTGAGCATCTGATTACAAACCTTGAAATTATGAATTAGTTCAAAGCAGTCAAGCTTGGATTTCCAGTCATGTCATATGCTTCTTGCATTGACTTGGAAATTTTGATAAAGGAAATGATAGATTGTGATATTCCTTCTAAATTACAATGGAAGGAAATCATTAGGTTGGGTAAGACAAAATGCAGTTTTCTAGGGCCCAGTAAATGATGTCCAGATGTCACTAAAAATGGCAGATCACATGGAAGACCAAAGAAGAACAAGTGGAAAAGAAAGGGACATAAGCACCAGAGGAGACAAAATTTGGATTAAGAAATGTTTTCTTGCTGATCATTGTAATCGGTTTCAAAACAGAAAATGTTTCTTTGTAATCATTGTAATTGGTTTCAAAACCAAAACGTTTCTTTGTAATCATTGTAATCAGTTTCAAACTAAAGGAACTCAGCTTGTATAAATATTAGGAGTTCCAAATGTATTAGTGGTTGGAAGAAGTGCAAGGGCACGATTTTAGCTATTTGGAACTTAAATGTAATTTTCTGAAGATGAATAGAATACACATGCAGATGTCCTGAATTTTCCATGAAAAGATTCTAATGGTGGTAGTCTGAGTTTCGTCTTCTTTCTTCGTATGTATTTCTTGTGTGTTTAAATTCCATTTTCATTTTCTTGTGTTTAAATTGGATAGTTAAAGGCCCATAATTCGTCTTGTGATTCTCTCGTCTTAAGCAATTTAAACTATGTTAATTTCTTCCTAACTAAGTCATAATTCATTTTATTTAACGCTCTGATGTAGTTACCTGTTTTTCCTTTCTTCTTACACTCTGCAAATTACAATTTCTAAATCAGATTTATCGTCTCATTTATCATTTATCCTATGGAGAGTTCAACCGACCAGTTCGTGATTCCATTCATTTTCAGAAGCTTGACTCCATAGCCCTAAGTGTTCCTCCCCTTCCTTGCCAAAAAAATTATAAAAAACCCTTCAAAACAACAAAACCTAGCTAGTGATTTGTTAAAGAAAACTCATATGTTGAAGACCAAGTGACAGGAGAGAGCCCTCTTTGAATTGATCAGGCTAGTACCCAACTCTAAAGTGGTTTGCAGGTTACCTCTATTGTTTGTTTCATCATCTAAACAATTTTATAGAGTGCTAACACATTAATTTTTTGAATGTAACATTTTCATTTGTTTCATTTTTTGCATAATATCTTTTGTTTATTTATTTACTTATATATACATATCATGGTTATAGTAATTATGTGAAATTTCAAACAATGAGGTAAGTACCAAGTTAAATATATGAATGTATATATCGATCCTCTTATCAATGAGCTACTAAATTTACAGGCTGACATCACTATGTATGACATCTGTAAACCAATCAAGGAGAAGAAATTTAAATTCCATGGAAAATTTTATGGACAATTCATGATGCCCCAGGACTAACACATTTTAGTGGTATGTAGCATTCTATTTATCTTTAATACTATATAATTTTTTAAATATATCATGTTGCATGTTTAATTTTTAAACAATCTCATCATATCATTGACATTAATCCATATGTTGTAGGTCTTCAAACAAAGGGTAAATTTGCATGTCCACTTTGTGGTCCTAGGTTGAAGTATCGTCATTCAATTTTTTTAGGAAAGGTGGTGTTTGATGAGTATAGGCACCTTCTCCTTAAGAACCATAGGTATCGTACTACTAAAAAACATATTTTCAATAGGAAAGAAGAGACTAGTTTAAAACCACGAAAAATGAGACCTCACCTATGGAGGTTGGAATATAATAGAAATTGTCAAGGTACGCAGTTTCTTTATGTATCATATATGTAATGTTTTGAATTTTTATTTTAATAATTGAATTTATTTTACCGTATTCGATAATTACTGTTTTGATTTCTTTTATGCTTCATGAAGGCCACCATCATGGAGGTATTATTAATGGGCTTCCACAAGGAATGAAATGTTATCCCACTCAATTCATGAGGTTTCCCTACTATGAGGAGATAAAAATAGCTCATTTATTTGATACAATGCATATCGGGAATAATGTGACAGAAACGTTATGGAGAATCATAGATGGTAGGAGGGATAAAGAAACAATTTTCAAAATTTGTACTGACATTCAAGAAGCCAATCATGCAATTCGAAGTGTGATCCGATCAAATAGAGATGGAGATAAAAACAACCTTCCATGGTTATTAACATAGCAAAAAAGAAATGATGTAAAAGAGGTCATTCAAATAATTGAATCTCCCATGGGTTTTGCTTCGAACATAAATAATATATTAATTAAGAAAGGTGAATTTGGTGGGGTAAAAACACATGATTGGCATACCTTCATTAAGGTAATAATTTTGGTATACATATTTATATATATTGGACTTATACATCTTTTAAGTTTTT
>SNQJ01S0073017.1:27739-42045 GCA_010110895.2 Picea sitchensis | reverse complement strand
AGGGGGAGTTTTGTATTGATTGAATATCTGATACCTCCTAAAAATACTGCAACAGCTCAGGGGGAGCATGTTTTCTTTGAAATTGATGTCAAAGGGGGAGAAAAGGAGTGGTCCAGACTCAATGCTACAATTGGAGGTCCAAATAGATTAGCACAGTCATTCAGGGTTGCCATCAATGCCAAAGGGGGATATTGTTGGGTATGTTTATAGGTAGGTGTGCTTGTCATTGATGGAAAGATCAGAGTATGCAGCGATGGAAAAACAGGGACAATGTAAGCTCAGGAGGATTAGCGTAGAGTCGCACGCAGTGCAAGAGTGTGCTTGTTCATTTGATGACAAACAGGTAGGCAAGGAATATCAACAGTGTAGGGATAATGGCATGGAAATATCAGAAGCGTAAACTCCATTTCGGAGTTTCAGATACTGTGCATTAGAGGAGTCAAGGAAGCAACTCACAACAAGAATGCCGAAACGACGAAATGAGAAACATCAAAATACGTTGATCCGACTCCATTTCGAAGTTTCGGATACCGGGAGATTGAGAAATCAAGAGTCGAGACTCTTCAACACAGGAGTCCCAGAGTTTCAAAATCTGGAACCCCGAAATACTGAAACAGGCACATCAACCAGAGTTTCGGATATCAGGAGATTGAGAAGTCAAGAGTCGAGACTCTTCAACACAGGAGTCCCAAAGTTGCGAAATGCGAAACGCTGAAATCCTGAAATAGGCACACCAACAAAGAGTTTCGTAGACCGAGAAATAACTCCATTTCAAAGTTCTGGATACCGGGAGTTGAAGTGTCAAAACACTTCACCACAGGAGTGCCAAAATATAGAATAGCTGAAATGTGAAACGACGAAATACCGGATCGTTGATCTGACTCCATTTCAAAGTTCTGAATACCAGGAGTTGAAGTGTTGAAACACTTCACCACAGGAGTGCCCAAATGTTGAATCGCCGAAATACGAAATGACGAAATACCGGACCGTTGATCTGACTCCATTTCATAGTTTTGGATATTGGGAGATGGAGGAGTCAAGACCCGAGACTCTTCATCACAGGGGTCCAGAAGTGCCGAAATGCGAAATTGCAAAATACAATTTTGAATAAGGCCTGGTCACCACCGGTGGTCACATCGTCGAAGAGATGTAGAGAAGAGATCGAAGAGATAAGCTCCCTCTTCGAAGTTTTTGGGATTGGGATTTGGAAGATTCATAGTGGCTCGCAATAGGAGTTCGCAACATGCAAAATCGTGAAATAGCAAAATCTGAAATGTTGAAATGTCGATGTAGCCAGTGGTCACCGCAGGTGGTCACGTAAGTGGAAGGAGCTAGCATAGCTAGGCTCCATTTCAAGGTTCACACTGTAACTGCTAGAAACCACTGATGGTTTCTGCTAGAGGACTCGAATATACTTCTATGTAAGTGCCAGAGGAGCTGAAGAGTCTCAAGGAATTTTTCAGTGGAATGAAGACTGGTCATAGAGGCGATTGACAGATGGAAGAGCATTGAATCCTGTAACTGCAACAGAGAGGTTGAGCTCGACTGTAACAAAGTAGACGAAGAGTCTCAATTGCTGGAGAGGAGAAGGAATCTCGGCATAACACCCAGTGATGATGGATGCATGGGTTGAACGGCCAAACAAGCTAAAGAGTTGCAGGGATGATCAGGAGAGCACTTGACAAGGGGAGAGGAGGCAAAAGCATGGTGAGAGAGCATGCACAAGGTGCATAGAGACTATAAGTATGTTGAACAAAGAAGAGATGGGTGCAGTTGGGGAGAGAATTTCATGCGTGGAGAAGGAGGAGTGTGCAGAAGCTGAAATAAAGAGAAGAGGAATGGTGCATTGAATGGAAATGGCACACAGAGCATAAAAGGCAGAAGCACAGAAAGAACAAGGATGTGGGCAGCAAGACAGTAAGACAATAAAGGAAGGTTGAGGTGATCTTGTAGAGAAAAACAGAAGTTCATAATGCGCAAGAAGATACAGACAGAGAGACACTGATATGGGAGAGCAGAGAAGCATAGCAGAACAATGATAAGTCTAGTAAGCCAATGATAAATAATGTATCATTGTGTTAAATTTACATATAGCAAAGATTTATATTCCAGGGTGGTAGGGAGGCGCTAGGGAGGACTGTTGTCCTCAGAGGTTCAAGTGGGTTCTTGAACATAGGGAGTTGTAGCTTCCATCTAGTTGCAGCCAGAGAAACCAGGGTGGCAGGGTGGCGCAAGGGATAACTATTGTTCTCTATTGTACAGATTGGTGTCTGTGTGAATGGAAGTTGGTGCTTCCATCCAGTTGGAGTTGGAACATTTAGGGAGTTGGTGCTTCCTTCTAGTGGGTGCTAGAGAAACCAGGGAGTTGGTGCTTCCTTCTAGTAGGTGCTAGAGAAAATAGAGAGTTGGTGCTCTCAACAAGTTGCATCTTGCAATACAGAGGTTGTAGCCTCACAATGATTTGGAGCTCATATGTATGATAATGTACATAATGTAAAGATTACTTATCATATAAAGAAGAAGAGGTTTTTACCCTTTATGGGTTTCCTCAGGAAATGTTTGTCTCTGTATATTTCATATGTGACAATGATGTTGAATGTTCTATTGCTTACTTCACTGCATTATTGTGATTATCATTAAGTGCTCTGCAAAGAATTTAAAATAATCATTATTGTTTAAGCACGATAAAAATTGATTCACTCCCCCCTCCCAGTTGCTCAACAAGATTAGCCTAAATCATTAACTTACTTGTTGTTGTTTCAAAACATTGCTATAGGCATATAAAATAAGCAAATTAACCCTAAAAGTGACATGTTATGCTAGCTAGATTTTGCTAAAACTACTTGTGACTATTTATTATCAAATTGCCTAGTTAAAGTTATTATTTCAAGTCTTTATCCTTTTAGAGCATAAATCTTATGGTTTTTACAAAATACTCATTGATTTTGTAAACTATTACATTGCTGCAACTTTACATCAGCTAGTACATTTCTTAAGAGTTCATTGTCTTATGAAGCACTAATATCATTTTGGTACTTGGAAAGTGCCCCTTTTTTTGCCTTGTTGTCTTGTTTTGGGAAGGTACACAATATTATTTATTTGCTTCATATTCAATAATACTTAAAGAACCTTTTAACTTGAGTGATCTATGAGAGGGAAAGGATTTCCTTGTGTCATTTAACTTAGCCTTCTCAAACCCCCAGGGTCACTCAGGACATCTCCCCTAGGGTACTGCAACATACTCCTAAATAGAAAGGGATTTCCTATTAAGGTGACATTGATAGGTCATTCCTAGCTACGCCAATTTTGTATACACTTGCCTTGGGATTTGGGAAAGTAGAAGTTGTGTGATAACATTTTGGCATCATTTTCGGGAACATTGAGTCAATATTCCTCAAGATGAAAAAAAATCGGTAAGTCATTTCCTCAAATGTATTTATCTTACAAAGCTTACCTGGTGACTCCATTGAGGTTGATCCCCTCATCCCTTTGATAGTTTAAAGAAAAATATATGGTGACTCCACAAAGCTCAAGGAGGTATACCAACCCTCCCAAGTCTTTTAGAAGAAAACCTCCCCAAAACTATCCTATAGTGAAATAATTATTTGGGGGAAATTTTCTTTTAAACACAATGCTTAATGCAGGGACTCAGAATGTTAATTCAAACCAAGATAATAACCAGAAAAAATGGTCATCCAATATTTTCAAGCTGTTAGACATGACAAACATACCATGATACCCTAGGAAAATGCCCCCTAGGTATGAGAAATGGTTACCCAAATTCACCGGTAATGTTATAGTCAATGTTGAGTATCATATGAGAAACTTTTGGACCTTCTTTCAGCTTCAAACTATCAGTGATGACGTTGAAGATTTAGCTATGAAATTGTTCTCCGCTACCCTCTATGATGGCGCTAGATGAAGGTACAATAGTCTCCTTGATTCTAGTATTACAACCATGGATAAGTTGGAGGAAGTGTTCCTCAAAGGATGGAGTGTCAAGGAAGACCCCAACATGCTGCTAATAACGCTAATTAACATCACAAAACAAGAGAATAAAATTGTTAGGGAATGTCATGATAAATTTGAAAACTTAGCGCAAAAGATCTCGTTGAACCATCACCCTTCAGATAATTTCCTTCTCTTTTTTTACACTAAAGCATTTACAGTAAATATGGGATTTCTCCTCAGAGATAAAGCCCATAAAAAAATCCAAGAGGCCCAAGAGGTGGCCACAAGAGTTGAAGACAATCTATCATCATCCATAGTTAAACACTTCTCTTCCCCAAGAGTCAAAATACATGCTAAACCTAAAATAGTCCATAATGTTGAACCTACCTCAGATATTGGTGATAGCTTGGAAAATCTGCAGTTGACTATAGATGGCATGGTAAAAACCCAAGAATTAATGATGAATAGGATTGTCAACTTGGAAAGAGATCAACAACAAGCTCCTAGGGCTCCTTACAAAGGGAAATTCCCGAAAGGAACTCATGTTTTCAAACTGAAAAATGATCAAGAAGTCCTGAATACTTTAGCCCCTGCAAACATGGTTGATGAAAACCCTTGGTGTTTTCAATGTAGAGACTCACATTGGGAGCATGAATGTCGTCTGGACAATGGTGAACATGACCAAGTGAATATTATTAACCATACCATTGAGTGTCCTCAATGTTTCCTTAATGTCACACTTGAAGAACATCAAGAAGGCATAAAGGAAGTAGACAAGAAGGCTAGGATGGAGATGATAAATAATCTTGATCAAGAGATGAGAGAAAATTTAAAGAAACAAGAATTCCAAGTGTATACTAGGAAAAAACGAATGAACCAACCTCTCTCTACTAAACCTATAACTTCACAAGTAAGACATCCACCTATGAACATACTTCCTCCTAAAAATCCTCCCAAAACCGACAAGGTTGATTTGAATTTTGACTTTGAAGGTGCATTGGAAAAAATGCATGTAACCATTCCACTAAGGGAAGTCGTCAAGGTTCCATCTGTAAAAGAAAGGTTCAATTTTTTTTTCAAAGAATGAGATGAGCCAATGGACTCTCCTAGCATGTTACAAGCAGACCATTTTAGGGTTCAGTATGATGGACACCCACCTTTCTTCATGACATTATTAGTTAATAACATATGTATTAACAATTGTATGCTTTATTTAGGAGAAGGTGCTAATATGATGTCTCTAAAGTTCATGGAGAAACTAGGCCTAAAGGACACAAGGCCTTATAGAAATATGTGTGGTTTTGAATCCAAGGCCATACCCACTCATGGGGTAGTTGAAAATGTTAAAGTATGCTTTGGTAAATATCCCGAGAGAGTGATCCACATGGATATTGTGGTCGTGGATGTCTCTGATGTATCGGGAATGACTTTGTCTAGAAAATAATTTGAAATGTTGGGAGGTGTAATATTCCAGATATAAAATTGTATGCATAACAGAAATAATTAGCTAGAAATGGCAGATAAACAACAATATAACTAGAACAACACCACAATAATACCAAAATGATACCAGAATAAAACCATATAGAGAACTTTGATTACTGACAGAAATGTTCACTTGCCTCTTCGAGGGGGAAACCTCTAGTAGAGAAGAGCTCTATTACAATAATATCCAAGAAAAAACTTCTCATACCCTTGACTCCTATTTATACTAAATATGTCTATCAAAAGAAAAATCTAGAGGAAGATCCTTCTAGAAGCTTCTATTAGTTCGTGTTACATTGGATTTATTCTTCCTTATTTCTAGGCCTTATTAATATTGACCTTTATTACATGGAAATATATTATTCTACCTACATGAGGGGTTAGGTACCTAACATGTCCTCCCCCTTAAAAACAACCTTGTCCTCAAGGCTTGAGATGAGGAAATTATTGTAGAATGGTAGTTGGTTTCCAAGTGGCATCTATTGGAGTTATATCTTTCCACTGTACTAAGAATTCCTTGATGGTTCACTAATATAGACGATGCTCACATTGGTCCAAAACTACTTGTGGTTGTATCCAAATTGATCCTTCTTCGTCCAACTCAGGAAGTTTGGTTTGAAATTGACACTTAGTTCCAATCACCTTCTTTAAGCAGGAAACACGAAAAACATGATGAAGATTAGAATGACTGGGAAAAGATAACTGATAAGCCACATGTCCCACACGCTTTAGAATGGTATAAGGACCATAAATTTGGGCGCCAGTTTTTGAAAATGTCCAGCCTTGAGGTAATTATGTTTGTGAGGTTGCAGTTGAAGAAAAACCTGACCCCTTCTACAAATCTACATTCAGAGCGACTTTGATATGCTTGTTTCTTCAAGCGATTATGATCCATGACCAAATTCTCTTTGAGGGTATGAAGAATATCCTCTCAAACTGTAAGTGTTTGGTCAATTGCCTAGACCTTCGAGACACCTGGAAAATATGAGAGAACTGAAGGTGGATTTTTTCCATATACCGCTTCAAAAGGAGTCATGTGGGTAGATATATGGTAAGAAGTGTTGTACCGCCATTCAACTAGTGGTAACCATTGAGCCCAATGATTTTTCCTTTCTGATGAAAAACACCTCAAATATGTTTCCAAACACTTGTTGATAGCTTCAGTTTGACCATCAGTTTGAGATGATAAGTTGTGCTGAGATGACATTGGGTGCCTTGTAGCTTGAACAGTTCTTGCCAAACATTGTTGGTGAAAGTTGGGTCGTGATATTAAACAATAGAATGTGGCATGCCATGAAGCTTGAAGACCTAATCCATAAAAATTTGAACCACAGTGGATGTTGTAAATGGGTGTTGAACAGCACATAAATGAGCATACTTGGAAAGATGATCAACTACCACCATGATGACTGATTTATTTCCTGATTTAGGTAAGTCGACAATAAAATCCATAGAGATATCCCACCAAATAGCAGGTGGAATCAGAAGTGGTTGTAGTGTGCCAGGAGATTTGACTGTTTATCCCTTGTTGCATTGCCACACAACACATTCATAAAAAAGAATGTTTGACTCGGTCATAGGTTTTGGTAAACCTGGAGTGCCTAGCAATGGGTGTAGCATGAAGATCATAAAGTACCATGGATTTAATTTTTGACTATTTACTTAAATACAAACGGAGTTTGTATCGAAGCTCATCATTGAGCCAAGAGTAACCTGGGGAGACTGGAGAATCGGCTTGCAATTGTTGTATTAGATAAGAACTTTTGGGATTGTGTATCCATTCTAGGCGAACAACTTGGAGCCAATATGGTATAATGAAGGAGAGAGAAAAAAGGGACCCTTCATCTTCATATTTTCTAGAAAGTGCATCAGCAACCACATTATCTTTTCATTTCTTGTAAATGATCTCATAATCATATCCAAATAGCTTTGCCACCCATTTTTGTTTCTCAGGGGAGGAAAGGCATTGTTCTAAAAAATACTTGAGGCTTTGATGATCTATCTTAATTTGGAAGTGTTTCCCCAATAGATAAAGGTGTCAAAGATCCATGACATGCAATATAGCCAACATTTCATTTTCATAGATTGATTTTCCCAAATTTCTCTTTGACAGTTGTTTGCTGGTAAAGGCCAAAGGCCGACCCTCTTGCACAAGGATGGCGCCAATTCCTTTCCCGGAAGCATCACATTCTAGGACAAAGGTATCTGTGAAATCAAGAAGGGATAGGAATGGAGTGGTGCACATGGCCATCTTCAAGGTTTGAAAATCCTAAGTAGTTGTTGGAGTCAAGGTGAAATAATTCTTTTTAAGAAGAGCAATGAGAGATGCCGAAATCTTTCCATAATTCTTAACAAAATTGCGATAATAACCTGTTAAACCCAGAAATCTACGCAACCTTTTGAGAGTCTTTGAGTGAGGCCATTTTGCATAGCTTCAATCTTTTTAGGATCCACCCTAGCACCAACCTTGCCAACAAGATGACCCAAGTACTCGACTTATGAGGTGCCAAAAGGACATTTAGATTGTTTGAGGAAAAGTTGGTGCTAAGAGAGTAGATGGAGAACTCGATCCACATGATAAATATGGGTTGTCCAGGTTTTACTATAGATGAGGATATCATCAAAGAAAACTAAGAAAAAATGATGGAGAAAAGGAAAGAAGACATGATTCATGAGGCTTTGGAAAGTGGAGGGAGCAATACACAAGACAAAGGGCATGACCAAAAAATCATAGTATCCCTCATGATTTCTAAATGTAGTATTAGGAACATCTTCTTCATTCATACAGATCTGGTGGTAGCCAGAACAAAGATCAAGTTTACTAAAGAACTGGGCGCCACTCAATTCATCCAAGAGGTCATCAATGACAGGAATGGGAAATATTTCCTTAATGGTGAGTTTGTTGAGGACGCGTAAGTCAGGACACATGCACCAAGAACCTTATTTCTTAAGGACCATGACCATAGGAGAAGAGTAGGGGCTCGTACTAGGCCGGATAACACCTTTGTTGAGCAGTTCTTGAACAATTTTCTCAATTCCATTTTTCTGGGAAAAGGGGTGACGATAGGGACGGATATTGGGAGGAAGGTTTCCCGGGACAAGGAGAATTGAATGATCATGAACACCACAGGAAGGAGGGAGTCCCTAGGGAGTGGAAAAAATCACTTTATGTTTAGAGAGGATGGATTGGAGGTCCTACGACACAAAGGGTGTCTTAGTGGCTTGTATGGCATGGATTTGGGAAATAATGCCAAAATGACCTTTTTTGAACAAATTTTCCATGCAATGGGAACTAATGATCTCTGGGGAACCGGAGATGATGACTTGGAACTTATATTGTTTTCCCTCGTCGAATTTCATGGTTAATTCCTTAAAATCCATAAGAATGGGACCCAAAGTCCTTAGCCATTCTTCACCCAACACAATGTCACAACCGCCCATATCGATAGCAAACATATGAGATTTCAGGTGGTACTCACCAATTTGGAGACGCACATTTTCACAATGCCCTCCACATTTCATGGACCCGCCATTGGAAATCGTGATTTGAAAATTATTGACAACACAGATATAGCAATTAGTTTCTTGGGCAATGCGGTGATGAATAAAATTATGGGTGCTTCCACTATCATCAAGAATGATGATTGTCCTATGCTTAATGTAACCAATTATCTTGAGGGTTTGAGGAGAAGAGAAGCTAGTGAGAGAATTTAGGGAAATGACCGATTCTACTTTGGGAGGTTCTAAGGGAGGGGTCATGTTAGTGGGTTCAGGTGACACAGACACAAGGGGAGCCTCAACATCCTCTTCTGAAACATCCTCCGAGATGACCATAAAAAGATTTTTTTCCTTACTCTTATGCCCAGGAAAATATTTGTCATCACAATTATAACAAAGGCCTTTGATTTGGCATTCATCCATTTCAGCCTTGGTCAATTTCTGCATCTTTAGTGGAGTAGAAGGAGGAGTGGGAGTGATTAGTTTGGTGCGAGGAATAAAGGAGAGTTTTCGGTTTTGAGAAGAGACAATTTGTTTTGCTTCCTTAGCTCTTTTAGTATCATCCACCCAACTCTGAGGTCGATCCATGAGGACATGGGCATTAATCTCATCCTTGAGGCCACTGATAAAACATTCTCGGAAAAAATCATCAAACATGCCCTCTATACAAAAAGGAAATCACTCAAAAGTGGCTATAAAGTCTTCCACTGTGCCAGATTTTTTCAACTTTATCGAACGGCCTAAATGGTTGGTGTCAATTTCAAAGGATTCATAAATATCTATCACAAAGTGTTTCCAAGCCACATACCCTTGGTGGACATTTTTTATCCATTTCCACCATTTCCAACGTTCTTGATCTAGATGGAGAACACCATATTGGAGTTTGGCCAACTCATATTTAATTCCATACAAAGAGAAATAATGTTCCATTTGAGTTACCTATCCAGTGGGATCCAAGCCATCAAATTTGGTCACATCCACACGCGGAAGGTGAGAGGAATTTTCACCTTAAGTTTGCAAAGGTGGGTCAGATGAGGGAAGATATACAGGGATATGCAACTTGGTGCAAATCATTGTAGTGATGGATTCAAGTTGGGTAGAAATGTCTTGTTTGAGGTCCTCAATTGTGGCGGTGATGGATGAATGAATGTTTTTATTTATTGTGGCAATATTGGCACTGAGTTGTCTCACTTCTTGTTGGGTTTCTATGAAATTAGAGTGCAAGGTATTGAAGCGAGCTTCCAAGTCTTAGTTACAGGTGTGGGCCATGATGAAGAGGGAACACGAAAAGGGGCGGGTGGGACCATACAAAAAATGGGTTATGGGTGAAGTGTATCACAGCAATCAGGGTGACGAGTTGAATCCAATGGGGTAAAGACCAAATAAGGGTGTTGGAAGGGGGTCGGATCCATGAGAAAAAAAATTTGTTGAAAAATGATAGGTATGACTGTGATAAGGGTGAAGAGATAAATCCAACGGAATAGGTCTGAAATAATGGTTCCAACAGGATCTAGACATTTTTTTTTTTAACTCCTACGGATTTATACTCTAATCTCAAGAATATTGCAGTGATGAAATGCCGAAATGCTTAATAGGAAGAAATTTGTAGTAATTTCGCAACCCCAATGCAGGAGACACAGTTGCACGGCAATAAATCTTGTATGTTATGTTTTTTGTTTTGTCCCAAAGGTTAGGGTATTCAAGAATTCTACAGAGAAGGTTTCTCCCTGTGTTATATCTCTATGATATACATGCGGGGTCCAACAGTTGTACTCAACCCAATATCTCAGGGCACCAACTAAGGAGGCTAGTCCATTCCCTTAGCTATACTACCCGACTATCTAGGTACTAGAGAGTATCTTCCCGAGTGTTGTTCTCAGTGGAACTATAGAAGCTAGGTGGTTGATCGGTTATATATGGAGGGATTCATGAGATCTAGGTTGATCTGTATATAGGTGTTGTCTGATGTGATACCACTTGAAGGGGTACCAACAGGGGTTACAAGGGCGGCCAAAAGATGTGTGCTTAAGTACCACCTGTATTTCCTGCATGTATGAATCCCCTACTATGGGTTTATGTGTGTAACAACAGATCTTTGTAGCTTAAAGATGCTGGAATACGTCTCTACACTGGAAAAAAAATTAACCCACAATTTTCTACCGAGGAAGGTGCTCTGATACCAAATGTAATATTCTAGATATAAAATAGTACTATGCATAACATAAATAATTAGCCAGAAATGGAAGATAAACAACAATATAACCATAAAAACACCACAATAATACCAAAATAATACCAGAATAACACCAGAAAGAGCACTTTGATTAATGAGAGCAATGTTCACTTGCCTCTTCGAAGGGGCAACCTCCAGCAAAGAAGAGCTCTATTACAATAATATCCAAGAAAAAACTTATCATACCCTTGACTCTTATTTATACTAAATATGTCTATCAAAAGAACAATATATAGGAAGATCCTTCTAGAAGTGAAAGCTTCTATTAGGTCTTCTTACATTGGAATTATTCTTCCTTATTTTTAGGCCTTATTAATATTGATCTTTATTACATGGAAATATATTATTCTACCTACGTGAAGGGTTAGGTCCCTAATAGGAGGTACCTTAGAAATGGATCTAACTTACATCAATGTGCCTATGAATGATGGGACAATAGAGCACCTACCAAATGACCAATGGCCAAGGTCCATGTTCAAGAAATTTACAATTATGTTGAAACTAGTGAGACACATGAGCCAATCAAGGAAAACCTTCTTGTATATTCTCCAGAATATTTTCCTTTCGCTTCAGAGGAAGATTTTGATAAAACAAAATGGCCAAAGAAGGAAGAATATCAACAACTCCTAGAAAAATACAAGGACAAAGAAGTTCGAACTGTCAAGCTATTAAAGAAAGGGGATGTTGAAAAATTGATCAGACCAACCCAACAAGAAGTCTTCATAGCAAAATCCCACCCTCCTCCCTCAAAACATTATACTAGAGTTATACAAAAAAAAAACAAGTTCAAAGAAAAGGAGTACCAAGAGGGAGATACGGTATGGATGTGGGATACAAAAAAGGGAAAGCCTACTGATATTAAGGGGAATGCGTAGTTTTGGTTTGGACCTTTTAGATTCGGGATGAATTCAGTCAATGATGCCTACTATCTATCCACATTGGAAGGAAGAAAATTTCCATTACCGGTTAGTGGACACATCCTTAAACCCCAACATGGGGAAAAAGAATTACTTCACAGGTAAGTACAGGTAATTTAGGTAGGCCTTTTCATTCATTGTATATACCATCTACATATCATGCTACCGTAGTATAGTTGTAGTTTCATTTTCATTTTGTATATATATATATATATATATATATATGCATTCTTACTTTTATTCCATCATATCATATACAAGAAAGGGGTGATATCACCACCCTAAATATTATTGATTCCTTTTGTTGAGATCTAGCAGATACAATTCATTCCATAGATGTTGAGGTTCTCATGCACTCTACGGTGAGCACATGTTCCTGATTTGGAGCCAGATGTTATACCCTATCCTAGGGATAACTAATCATATCATGTCTCAAGGCCCACATGCCCTATAAATGGAGTGTCGAGAGCCAGACGACTTGAGATTGGCCCTGGAGGGTCCATCTTTTCTTCAGTGCATCCCATCTATTAGTAGCAGCAACATCCATCATGTTGGATTACTGAGAGGGGGGGTGAATCAGTAATAGCATAATTATAATCCTTTTTCTTCAAATGTTATATCAATGTAGAATTATTATCTAATAATGAGCAGTAAGAAATAAACAATCACACACATACACAGTACACCAGTGTTTTACGTGGAAAGCCAAATCGGGAGAAAACCACAGAATGGTTTTTCTTATATGTCTTGAAGAATTACATTCATTGGAAGCACCAACTTCCTTTGTTTTCCAGCTGCAACTGAAAGGAGGCTCCAACCCCCTAGTTTCTCAGGATACAACCTGAGGGAAGCTCCAACTCCCCAATTCTCTGGCTACAACCGGAAGGAGGCTACAACCCCCAATGTTTTCCGGCTACAATCGGAAGGTGGCTACAAACACCTATCCTTGCCCCATCCTGCCACCCTAAAGTAGAAGTAGAATGATGGAACCACTATCACACTATCACTGTGAGATATACCGTTGTAAACCTATACCAATAAATCTGAACCATGCATCAACCTATACCTCAACCTGTAATCAACATGTACCATAAACAAGTGCATCAACCATGCACCAACCTGTAATCAAACTGTACCATAAAAAAGTGCATCCAACCATGTACCAATTATGTACCAATCATGTGTCAACTACTCATCAACTATGACTCATCAATATGTATCAACATCATCAACTATACACCTCATGTATGTGCACCAACTCATGAACTACTTGTCTCAACCATGTACTCAAAATGTACCACAACCAAAAGCCCTCATCAATTTCATCATCCAAATATGATTTGTATCTTTATAATAGACCTGGTGTATATGATCACATTCCTGCAAACCTTCCTTGACTTTAAAAACAAAAGACTAGCATTTTCATCAAACGTTTCTTTAGTCTCACATGCCTAGTTTTGGATTAGTCAACAACCCTAACTTGAAGTAATCATAACTTTGAACCTGTAATGTATAAAGATATGAAACTGACACACATTGTTCTTTAGTGTGTTTTATGCAATTCCTCCAAGTTTCACTACTTGGAACCTCTCAAAAAAGGATTTATAGAAAAAATGGCATACCTTGTTGAATTATGGATTATTCTAGAGAGCAACCTTGTAGAGCGTGCCCCACACAAAATATTTGATGAATTGATTTAAAACTATTACACAACATACTAAAGACTATACCCTAACCAAAAATATTTGTCTCACTGAATTTGGATCTGTTATGAAGAAGTTATGACATTTTTACCCGAAACACCTAATTTTGACTAGTTTCAGGACTGGCCACAAACCCTATTTTCCACGGAGTGCAACTCCCAAAATACAATGACCCACAAGATGAATTTTTTACCACAGATACTTGGATATTTTTTCTCACTTTCATAGAAATTTAGCAGTTTGAATCATTATAGAAAAACCGTTATAGCAAACATGGTGAGATGACCTGTAAATAACATACCTTAGAAAGCACCATCAAAAGAATTTATCCTTCCTTTCATTTTGGCCTTCTTTTCTTCGCCTTCACTCACAATTACGGTTTAGATATCCTTGGTTACCTCATACACATATAGATATTCAATATTCTCAAGTGTGATTCAAATGAGAGAGCCTTGCCTCTTATTTATACTCTCCAAGTAGCTTCCTTAAAAACATCTTCTAGGTCACTTGGCCCACTTT